>JAXQQM020090434.1:0-237500 GCA_034641835.2 Pinus albicaulis | reverse complement strand
ATGAATATCACGTTAACGAAATAGTTCAATTAACTGACATTATGGATGCCAAAACATATTCTATTCAAAGACCTCTTAATTGAGATAATCAACCAACAACAATTAGGAAGTAGTTCACAAAATGATATTGATTGTTAAAATCAATAATTCAAATAATTAAATAATAATGTGAGAAAATAGTTCACAACATATCACTCTTTGTTAAATCGGTATTTAAAAGACAATTTTTTGAGTAAATAGTTATTCATAAATCAGATTTCAACACATAAGAGCAAAGATAAATAATAACATATAATTGAGACAAATTACTCATATTGACAATAGTGCACAAATATGAATAAAATTACACATTCCCGCTATCATAAAATTAAACCAGTATTTAAAACAACAGTATTATAAATACCAATTTATTGAATTCATTTCTTTGGTTCCAGTCTCCAAAAATCCTCTACAATATTTGAACTTTTGTTGTTACAACAAGAGCTGCAGTAGTGCAAACTTTGCCCATCATACATAATTCATAATGCAAAAGAAAAACCCTCAATAATCCCCCAGATATGAGTTTTATCTCCTCCACCCTACAACTCTAAATCCTCTTACAATAGTTCTTTTAATAATTCAGAATTGCAGAGAAGAGAAGCTCCTAATTCATTCTATAATCTGTTATTTATAATATTTACAAAAGAATTCTCAACAAGAAGGTTTGTTGAAGAATAAATCCGCCCCATCAATTTTCATTGGTTCCAAATTCCATTATTATATTGATGGAGAATTCTCATTGATTGAGATATTCTTCCCCTAATCTCTTTAATTGTTTGCCTTCAAAAACAGACCAAAACTAAACTAAAATGAAAAAATAAAATCAAAATGTGATTATCTAGAATTAAAACAAATCCAATGAAATTTAATTAAATAAATAACTGAAAAGGAAATATGAGTTTTCTATTGATGCTTGTGATTTTTTAGTTTGCCAAGGAGAACATAGATGAATGGATCTGCACTTAGAAGAAGTTGTGGGCAAATGAAAATGTAGAAAATTAAACTCAGAAATTAGTTTTGTTAAAAAATTTGGAACTTGATCTTCCATTGGATTTTAGATACAATAAATGATAAAATATGGAAATGAGACTACTTCAGAAATATTCTCCATAGTGTTATATTTCTAATGAGGCATCCTGAGCCTCATTTGGCCGAGTAAAACTCCATTTATGAGCTTCCAAAGTGGGTATATTAAAATTGACAGAATTCTGGAATTTCTGTTGTCTGGGCTAAAAATAGAAACTTTTATTAAAAATCTAATCCTAATTAGATTGCAAATAAATTAATGCTAATTAATAGTAATTATGTCATTAATTTTAATTAAATTAAAATATTATTATATTATGTTAAAATTATAATATAAATATTATATTTTAATTAATTATTAAACAAACCATTAGAATCAATCTTATTCATTTATTACAACAAACCATTAGAATCAATCCTTTTCATATTCCATCCACGTATATGTTAATGGAGGAGGAATAAGGGTAAGTTGAGTGGAGAGTGATGGTGAGGTGATGTGAGTGGAGGAGGGTGAGTGAGGATGCAGTCATGGTGTCAAGAGGTATAAGGAGCAAACCAAAAACTTAGTATTAAATTTTCTTAACCCATCGCATTTTTTCCGATCGCGAAATCGCAAATTTGCAAGTGAGGTGCTTGAGGTGCTTGATAAACTTACGATATGTGATATCACAATTGCAAAAAAAATTAGATCTTATTTTTTTGGGAGGAAGAGAAGGGATGTGAAGTGGGGCCCACGTGAATTAACAATCCTACAAATTGGACTTTAGCCAATTTGCAATTTTGAGGTTTTGGGTTTGGTAATTTGTTTTAAAATAATACATTGGAGTAAATTACCTAGATCTCAAAACGTGTTTTCATCTATTGTACAATTTAGTTGGGTCATTTTGTGGGACTATTAGTGAAAAATGAAATAATTAGTAAAAATCAACTAAGAGTTAATATTCACAATGAATGACTATTTTAACTGCAAAAATGAGCAAACTTCAAAGGAGTGTCATTTCCAAATTGGTTGACCAAATGAAACGAAACAAGTATCGATGGAAAGCTTGCTAAAAATCAATTTCAATAAAACGATCAAAATGGAAATCTAACAAAAAAAAAAATGAAAAAATTGTAGGAGTATTAACTTAATGAAAATCATAAAAGGTGTTTAACCAAAAATTAACTGAAAGGGTCCACATTATTTGAAGTAAATAATTCAAAAATGGGGGTGTTGGGTTCTACCTACAACAATGATGACACATAAGAGAAGGACCGGTTATCATTGATTAAAGATAATGAACTTAAATTTACCAAAGGTTAAAGATAATGGACATCATGAAATCATCTAATTGTAAAACATTTCCATAGGTCTCACATAAATAGATTAAGTAATATGAGTTTGTAAAGATAAGTACTTAAAACAGACTCGAGTAAAAGTGATGAATCCAAATCTGGGAAAAAAAAAATTTAAAACTTCCTCATATGAAAAATAGAAGAAGGTAGAGATAGGAGTTTTTATCAATCATATATACATTTTATGATTGGTCTCTGACATCACTTCGCTACGAGTGAGCTTGAACATTACCCTGACAAAGTTGTCTTTTATGCCATACAAGCATAGTCTCGCTGCCAGGGAGCATCCATAGCCCCGACGAGTTTACTTGTATTTCCCATGCTTCATATTTTAGTCGCCTTTTTTATAAGTGCATTTGCAAACTTTTATTTTATGATGTATTTGAGTGAAAGAGGTGAGATGATAATATAGATTTATGTTTAATGGAAATAATACTTTCATAATCTTAACACCAAATTATTTCCCTGCAAAAATCAATCGTAGGATTTTATGTGGAGGGGTGGGAGGGATTCATTGTGTTAAACTCAAATCAGTTCTTTCCTTGAAAAATTAAACTCAATCACCTAGAAATGATGCGTGTTCCTCCATGAAAAATATTTAAAACAATATGGTTTTATGGTTCCATAAATATATGTCTTTAATGATAAATGAAATTCATTGAAATAGATAGAGTAAAATATTTCCCATGTATGTTAATTGTTGTCGGGTGAGGAAGAAGGCCTTTCACATAAATCATGGTAGAGTCACCAAAACCGAAATAAAAAGGAAATAAATTCTTAAACTAAATTAAGAAAATAAATCAACAAACTAAAATAAAATTGAAGAAAGAAAAAACTGAAAGAAAAAGCCAAATTTAAAATATAAACTCCAACAAGATTATTTATATAAATATCTCAACAAAAGAGATAAAAGAAAATAAGTGTATGTACGTTCTTTCCTTTGGTGAGATTTTAAAAAACAATTATCTTGTAGAGTTATAACAAATGAGGCTCTCAAAATGGAGAGGGTGAATAGTAGTGGTTATGGATAATATGCTAAACGAGAAGTCTCTATTTGTTGTAAACTTTCTTGTTTCAAAGCAAAACCTGCAAAAAACATCTCAACCATTTTCTAATAAAAGTAATGCTTAAATAAATAGACTATAGGTTCAGAAGCTCCCCAATTTTTCTGATTCGATGAGGCTCATTACTACTTCACTTAAGAATCTCAAAAGAAATTGATTAAAAGAGAATGAATTTCAAAACTGATCTGGTAGAAGTGAGAAAGGTTTACGAAGACCTGTAAAAACAGAGTTCAAGATTAGCGAAAACTAAAAAAAAAAACTGAAACCAAAAGTGAAATAATGAGAATAAATGAAAGTGGGCACATGAAACTTACCATTGGATAATTTCATTTAATCTTACCTTAGAGAGATGATTTTCTCCAATAAAAGTTAACTTATTCCTTTAATTAGAATTGAAAACATGAAGAAGTCGAATTAATTGAAATCTTATTGACCCAAAATCATTATTTATTGAATATAAACTAAATCAAACAGTAAACTAGAAGAAACATTGTTTCATGTTCAATGAGTCGGAAATAAATTGAATCCATTAGAAATGAGGATGAAGATATGCTTCTGTATGAATTGCAGCGATGAATGTTCTTTTTTCTTCTTTCATTCTGAATTTATATCAACCCCAAAATATTGAAGTTGATTCAACATCTCAAATAATGTAGCAATTATGTATATGAAGAGGACTTGAATCTTTCTATGATAAGTATGGAGATAAATTCAAAATAAAAGAGAATTAAAATATGAATTAACTATCGGTACATTACCTTTACTTGTTCCAAATTCCTTATTAGTGAAGGATATTTCCGAGAAGTGTAAAAGAAGCCCACATGAATGCACTATGAAAAATGCATATCCCTATAGTCACAAAGTCATCTCTATGAATAAATACTTGGATTTGGAAAAAATTATGATTAAAACACTTCCAATTTTTTGGACCACCATGATAACATGAAAATAGCATATATATTCAAAAGATAATCAAACGAGACTTCATGTATACATAGTGAAATATCAAAATGTAATGATCAGAGACCTATGAAGATTATTAACCTGATATTATGAAGTTCTAAGTTTTTGAGAGAATCAAAGCAAAAGGTAAGAGCTCAATTTTTCCAAAAGTCTCAAATGGACAAAACTTCTATAAATAAAAATCTTGCTTCATAATATTTCCAACGATATTTGTTTTCATAATTTTAATGAAATTTCACCTCTGTTACAAGAAGTTTCGGCATTTAGAATATTAAAGGCAGCAAGATCCTAGAGCAAAAAAAATTGTGTAACTTTTACAAAAAAAACTTACAATATTGATCATGTCTGATAAGAAATTATTGATAAATATATAATATAAAAACATTGATTTCTAAAACATCAAACATTCTCGTATCAGAGGTAAAAATCTCGTAAGAGTCTATAAAATAGTTGTAATGACTTTCATTCCAATAATGAGATAATTTGAAGTTTTGTAAAATGATCAACAATGTTTCATCTGATTTTACAAAGATATTGGTTTGGGTTTAAAAAATTTTCTTCAAAGTTTGGATTTAAGAGCATTTCTTGGAAGCAAACTGATTTTGCAAAGAATTGTTTTGGGTTTAAAGAATTTTTTTGGAAGATATTTCTTGGAGGCGGCCTGATTTTGCAAAAAATTGTTTTGAACTTAAAAAAAATTCTTGGACGTACATTCAAAAGACATTTTTTGGAGGTATGTACTTGTTTTGAGTTGAAGTAAATATTTTTAGCTTCGTTTCATTTTTATAAGACATTTTTCTCTCGAATTTTTTAAAGTAAGTGTTTTGGATTGGAGTATGTATTTTTTGCAAAAAATTTAAACTTAATTTTTTTAAATTAAATCTTTTGTGATATTTTTTGTAATCGAGTTATTGTCTAATTTTTTGAAAAGTGGGCATACCCTATTGTGTGAAATCAAGAGAACGTAGAAAAAATATATGTTGAAAAGACCACAAGGAACGTAGAGAAGAAGCAGATAATCTCACAAAAGAAATTCAGAAGCCCTCTCAAATATTTGAAGAGTAAAAATCAACCTCAAGCGAGAAAATTGACCAGGTATGTAAATGTAAATATTATGATCTATTGATATATTCACAAAATTTTCCTAATGTAAAATGAGCTTAATTTTTATTTGATGAACTATTTAGAAAAATATTTTGTTTAATGTATGACAGAATATTCTCAAAAAATATTGAAGAAATGACGCACCAAAGCTGAAATTGGAAGCATGTATGTAAATGTAAATATTATGATCTGTTAATTATGTTAAAATTTACCTATTGAAATTTGAAAAGCATTTTTATTTGATGAACTAGTTTGAAAAATATTTTGTTTAATGTAAATAGAGCAGAAATACTCCTCAAAATATTGAAGAAGAATAGCACGAAATCAGTATGAAGAACATGAAAAACATTTCTTGGAAACCACTCAGATAGAGTTCTTCAACAAGTTCAAAGAAGAGAATCATGAAATTCATTTGTCAATCAGTGATTTTGTTCAACAAAAACCATAGTATGTAAAACCTATCACCGTACGCGACACTTGTTGTTGTCGTTATCATGTGGAATTTGAGTTATATTATGACACATTCATTAATTTTGGTAGAACATTTTGGAAGGATTCACCTCCTCCTTCCACTATCCGTGATTTCATATCTCAAATTCTATGTGAAAGATAAAGTGATGAACTATTTTACAAAAAGAAATGTGTTGGTGGTAAAAAAATGCGATGATTGTGGAAATTTGACTAAATTTTAAAACAAATATCATACTGATATAAATGATCAATAATTTTCCAACATGAAAGTGAAATTGAAGAGATATGAATATATTGGTACATCGATTCAAGGTGAAAATAGTGTTAAAAGAATTGAATTACTAGAAGATGAAATTTTTGTGACAGACTTTTTGAGAAAGTTTGAGGCAAAAATTTACAAATACACCAAGAATTCCCATAGAACTTGATAGCAAGACTTTCAATTCAAAAAATCTCGTGAATTTTTTCCACTAGGGACCATTTTTTCAGTGATTGATTTTGTAGAAAACTACACATTTGTTCCACAAAAATAAATTCAAAGTGAATACTATCATTCTGACCAAGTCTCCATGCTCGTCCATATTCTATATAGACATGCTGAACAAAATGTCGATCATATAGAAAGCACGAGTGAAAATTGACATATCATTAAAGAATATCACTTTTATATCAGTGACGATCGTACACATGATACATGTTTTGTACAACATTGTTTTGGAAAAAATTATGATTCATTGAAAAATCGTGGAATAACATTCAATGAACATTGGATATGGTCAGACGGATGCGCAGGTCAATTCAAATCTGCACGATCATTCTTTTGGTTGTGTTATCTTCATAAGAAAACCTACATTAAACATTGTTGGAATTTCTTTGAGACTGGCCATGGAAAAGGAGAACATGACGGTGCAGGAGCATGCATAAAATGAGTACTTCGAAGATATCAAATGAACCACTCTGCAAGCCTACTTGTGAACGCTGAAGAAGTTGTTCAATGGTGCATCGCTGCTCTAAGCCATGAGAAAAACCCATCAAGAGAAGTGCGAAGGTACATTCAATTTAATTTATATTGGAAATCTAATTTTAAACATTGTACACTTATCATGCAATGATTATTTTTAATTGTATTTTGATATCATATTTACAAATTCTTTTTCTAATTTTCCATATAAAGGTTTTTCTGGCATATTGGAATCGGAGACATAGATAGATCAATTGGAAATGACGTTGAAACAATAAAAGGGACTCGAAAATTGCATTCAATTCAAACAAAGTTGTCCAGAAATGTGTTTGCATTGGATACAAGAAAATATTCTTGTTTTTGTGATGTTTGCATAGACAACACAAAATCCAATGACGTTTGTGAAAACAAAATGTATGTGAACGATTGGAAACATACAGAGCTAAATACAAAGGGAAAAATGTCTATTGCAATGTTTGAAGAAATGCAATCAGAGGAAACTACAATATCATCTGATGGTGATAGAGTTTCTGATCTTGTTAGAGAAGGTAACATTTGAATTACTTTCTAATGATTTAAAAATCTAAAAATAAATTTAAATATGTATAATTTTGTTAAGTTTATTTTATTGTGCAGGAGATGTTTTTGCTGTAATTGCACCTATTGACAATGATGAAAATGTGAAGTATTATTTGATGTGTTGCACTGAACGAAAAATGAAATTATTACAAAACTATAATGATCACAAATTTCAATATGATAGAGGGTCTATTATACTGAAAGGTTATTTTTTCAGACAAACTCATCAAAGTGGAGAATTTGTTTACTTTGAAGACTATGAACCTGATTCCATAAGTTTTCAATATAGTCACTTGGTGTGTGCAGCACGCATAAAGTTGATAGAAGTTCAATCAAAGAAAAAAATCAAAAATTAAGAGATGGAAAATGTCAAAATCCGATCATGAACGGATTATTGAGGATGGAATTCCATTAGAATTTTTTTGAGTGAATTGTCCAACAATTTATTATCTTTGGATTAAATATGTTTTAGAACTTCCAGTACTCAACTAAAAATTGAGTTGCTTATGTTATTTGTGCAAGTGTTTGCACATGTACAAATTGTTTTGGTACAAGCACGTGCTCTAGTATCAATTGAAAGTAGGTTTTCTATACATGTGCATTGATGAAAAATGTTATATGTATTGGATATATATATATATATATATATATATATATATGTTCTAGAATGAAATTAATTGTTCTAGTTTTACTATGTGCATTGATGAAAAATTATTTACGTACTCAATATATATGTTCTAGAATGAAATTAACCGGAACTAGTTTTTCTATGTGCATTGATGAAAAACTAGTTGGATTTTCTGGTAAAAAGTATGGACACAATGTAAATAAATCATCTGCAGTATAGTTTTGTACGAAAATTCCTTTCAGACAAGAGACTCGGAGCACTTCTTCGACTTTTGGTGGGATTTGACCCACATCTCTAATCCTGATTGAAAATCTAGTACAAAATTTGCTTGTCCAATGGTCGGATATGTTCAATGTGCATTGATGAAAAATGTTACTTGTCTTGGATAGATATGTTCTAGAATGCACAATTAATTGTTCTAAGTAGTTTTTCTATGTGCATTGATGAAAAACTAGTTGGATTTTCTGGTAAAAAGTTTCCACAATGTAAATAAATCGACAAGGCTACCTATTTGAGTGCATTAATGACATTGACCCAAATTCAAAAAACATATATATGTACTAGACTTATATTTCCAATCAAAATTAAAGGGATAATTTGTACATATATCTACTTCTTTAAACTCTTTTTTCAATTAGAGCTCGATTGATACATGGTTAGTTGCATTGAAAAGATATGTTCTTCCTATTGGAAATTTTTTCATTCAAACAAAACTACATGGAGAGATCAAAAGCAATCTTAAAATTCCAAATTTACTTCAACCATCCAAAAGGGATTTGTGCAAAATTACTTGACATGCCATGCCAATTATAGTGAACAGCTATCCAATAGAAACATTTAACATTATATACCACATGTGCCAAATGTAGATTGAAACCATCCAAAACTTTAAAATTTTAAAAAATTTTGATAATATATCATGCAACATAAAAACATTAAACATCACATGCGAAATGTAGATTGAAACCGTTCAAAACTTGAGTTTAAAAAACTTTTTGATTATATATAGATCGTTACTTCACATGCCATGCCAATTATAGTTCAACTAGATCCAATAGAAACATTTAACATTATATATCACATGTGCCAAATGTAGATTGAAACCATCCAAAACTTTAAGTTTTAAAAACCTTTTGATTATATATCGTGTAACATTAAAACATTAAACATTTAAAGTTCATTAAATATCACATGCAAAATGTAGATTGAAACCATCCAAAACTTGAGTTTTAAAAACTTCACATGCCATATCAATTATAATTCAACTATCCAATAAAAACATTTAACATTAAATATCACATGCCAAATGTAGATTGAAACCATCCAAAACTTTTAACTTTTAATTTAACAAAAAAATATAGATCACAACATTACTTCACATGCCAAATGTACTCCAAGCATCCAAAACTTAAATTTAAAAAAAAAACAAATTATAACACATGTCATTACATAACATGCCAAATGTAGTTCAGATGACAACATTACTTCACATTCACATGCCAAAAGTACTAAAACCATCCAAAAATTAAATTAAACAAATTATATTAACAATGTAATAAAATATGTCCAAAAATTGTAAATCTCACAAGTATCACACTGTATCAAGTTTAACAAATTTTAAGACCATCTAAATTTTGAAATCAAATCTACAAATCATGTCCATCAAATAGAAATAGATCTAGCGTCTTCCCTACTAGGGTCTCAGTCCGCACCCTTGAATGGGAAACCTACATACACAATGCACATGTACTTGAACATTAAAATTTGATGTTTTAAAAATGAATGAGAATATATATATCTAGAACTTCATGTAAACAAAAAAATATAACAAAAAAAATAATGCAATACCTCATAAGGTTCCCTCTCTATTTGATGAACAAGTTCTCCCATAGGAACATCTGCAGCGGTAAACTGTACAATATACATGTATAGTTCAATATATATATATATATATATATATAATTTATATAAATTAAAAAATTTCAAATGAAAATGCATGTGTACATATATAAACTTATTTTCAATAATATTAAAAAAAGGAACTAAAGACAACTTTTTCAAATGCTGTGGATGTTTCTATCTTCGTCGCTAGAGTCCGCGGATTAAAGAAATATTCTATAGGAACCTAAATTCAAAAAAATTTAAATAACTCAAAATATAGATCTCTCTCTCTCTCTCTCTCTCTCTCTCTCTCTCTATATATATATATATATATCTCAATTTTTAATGGAAATTTTTGAGGCAGAATATATATATATATATAAATTTTAAACATAAATTTTAAACTTGTGAAAAAATGTCCATACTTGTGGCTCATCTCCCAAGGAAGTAGAAGGTACATCTCCCAAGGAAGAAGAAGGTACCGCCATCCCAAAAACATCAGACGGAATCGGTACCTGCTAAAACATTTTATCAAATTATATATATACATACATGTACATGTGTGGCAAAAATTATTTATTTTAAAGTCACTTAAAAAACACTAACATTTTCCAACATATCTTGATGGTCAGACCCATTTGCATTGTTTGAACCAGAGGTCCCGAACGTGATATTAACATTTTCATCACGCATCATGTGTGAGAACTGCAAATGGTGTTTTAACATATAATCATACATTTTTGTTAGATTAATGTACACATACAAATAAATGTATACATGTACATACAAATGTATTTATTACAAATTGTACACATGTATATGTAAAAATAATTTCAAACCCTAAGGTCACTAACACATACTGTTCCGGTGCCCTCTTCCTCATGAAAAATTAGGTCTTGCAAACCATTGCGACAATTTTTTGCATATGTTCGAAGATCTTCAACATTCATGTTGTCAATCTCCTCATCTGTACAATAAACAAAATTGGCAAGTGCATTTTCACGTGCTCTTTGTCGATTTAAACAAAGATTGACTCCACCCAATCCGCTATGAACGTTGTTGATCATAACATCCCTTTCTTCTCGACTTATTTGAGAAGTCGCATCCATCTCTGATCGCAAATTTTCGACTTGAAACGGTCGACTCACCAATGGCGGCTCAGGGTGAGGCAACTCCACATCTCGCTTAGCGCCCTTACGGTCATATAATTGACTTTTCCCCGGGCCAAAAAATTCTGAAGGAAGATCATTGTAGTTGGGTTCCATACCCAAAAAAATTCTGCATAAAACATTTGTGCAAAATAAACAATAACCTCATCGTTCCATGGAAGCCTTCCATAGGCCGCAAGGTGCCTATCATACAAATAACGAGCTATTTCTGGGTGCTTGAAATACTACACCTTCAACATTTTTCTTTTTGGCCCTTCCTTGTAATTAAACATTGACTTGGCCACTTCTTTTGTAACGTTTTGTTTTACGTCCTCTCATTTATCGGGACCCATCACTATTTCTTTTCTCTTTCTCATCATTTCTACAAATGAATCAATCGTTGGCCCAAGATTTATGTACACATTTACCATTTCACCCAATGAATGTGTAACTATTTCAAGGCTTTGTCGACTCTCAGCAGGTAGAGACAAAGCCACGAGATCTCTTTGCAATTTTGCATGAATTCTTTCACACCTTTGTAAGGTGCATTCCGCTATGTTGGTTTCCCATGGTATATCAGTAATCTCGGAAGGATAAGTTGTGCTAGGTTGACAACCTTCTTGTTGAATGTAGCGGGCTGCCCTGCGTCTATTTTGACCACTAGTTCGAACATTTTCGGCCTCTGCATCAATATATATATAATTTCGTATATTAGAAAAACACGTGTAAGAAAATTTGTACAAATTTAATGAAAAAATATTGAAATTGATGGCAACCTTGACTTTGTTGGTTAACATCTTCTCCAACATGACCCTACTGAGAACCAGACCCAGAATGACCCTGTTGAGAAGCAGCAACCGTTGATTGGCCTTCGGGGGAATAAATATCACCCCCTTCACGCAACCTGCTACCACTCATACCTCGACCGGTTGAACCATGGCCACGCTCCATGGATGGAGTAGAAACCCTTCTCCTCTTACCTCCTAAAAATTAAAATATGAAACTTATTAACAACTAATTTAACTCACAAAGTTAATAAAAAATCAATTCCATATGTACACACATGTATGGAGATTTAATATTATATTTAAATACCGTGAACATCCCCCGATCCCTGAACCTCCATATGGGATTCGGCTGATCTTCGTCATTCATCCTCCATGATATATATCTATTGGTCGACATTTACACAAAATAGATTTCAAAAAATCAATTTGTAATTTAGTGTACACAAATGATGTAGAACACAACTTTCAAAGAAATAATTGATCATGTGTGAAACTAAATTTAATCGAAAAAGAAATTATAAAAATGATAAGTTCACCAAATTGCGCTTTACATGGTGGGAGCACACTTGGTATAAAATTTACCACTTATACACTTTAGTTTGTGGGAGAAATGACACATGTACATATTTTACCTCAAATTTGTTGTGTTTTATGGATATTAAAATGAAGAACTTCTATTTAAATCCATTCTAGAGATTCACTGTAGGGGCATTTACTAGATATGTCACCTTTTATAAAAGATGAGATCCAGAGGCTACCTGGCCCTTTACAGACTTTGCCTATAGAACTTGTAGAAGTAAACAATAGAGGCATTAACAATATCAAATAACGTTTTCATGCCCAGACATGGGAATGTGTCTCTTTCCCTATGCAAAAAAATAGTTCAAGGTAGTTAATCTTCATAGACACGTCATCAAGCAGGTCAATGTGATCATCCCCAACTTACTTTTCATGAAATTAGGCTTGGAATCCTCTACAACCTGGTGGATGGAGTTAAATGGGAACTAGGTCAAGGCCTTTACAAAATACATGCTAGTGAATAACACTTACTAGGTTATGCCAACAAATAAAGTGGGAGAAATGTTTTCTCCTCGAGGTTATCGAATTGGGTGTGTAATACCAACTTCACCCATTTCCTAACAGGTTTCTCTCTTAGGTTACAAAGTGTCTTCCACCTTATTAGTTATATATTTTCAATTTCCCGTGGATTCCTTGAATTTTTTCTCCTACCATCTCCCTCTCTCACTCCCCAAATTATTGTCATCAAACATGCCCCATTGAGGATCTAGAGCAATGTTTGCACCATACTTAGAACTGTCATTGCTGCTAATTGAAATTGGAGAGTCATGTATACTAGATTGCTTGCTTAAGTGGCTCTTACTTATATCCTGAGATGAGTTTTACATGATGGTCATATGAGGTTGGAAGCTACTTGGTGTAATTTTCCTTAAATCTTCAAAAAAACAGAGCAAAAATGTCATTTTCGATCATTTTTTATTAGCTTCTGCATATAGCAGATGTTATCACAATTGCAACACAATCATGTTCCATGAGCATGAATTATGAATGTCACAAGCCAAATTTCAAGGAAATTTGCATTCATTTTAGGCAAAAGAAGGCTATGACATTAAGGTCCATGCTAGAAAAAATTATGCAAATAAGGTTGCTAAGTCTTGATACTTACCATGTGTTTCAAAGCCATAACGAAGGTTGGCTTTGAAAGTGTCCTCCCAAAGCCCCGTCTTGAGATGAAATTTAATTCAATGTCTTAATTTAATTATTTTGACTTATTTTTGGCATTGAAGTTTGAAATAGTAGTTTTTATGACTCCATTGATGACCTTGCTGAGGAATTTGATGCACAAAATATTGACTTTGAAGATGGTTTAGAAGACGTTGAAGAAGTTGTAGATTTTGGTGTTGTCACTGAATGTTTCTTTGTTGTTGGACTTGATCAAGACACAATTTAAATTTACGAGTAGATTGAAGACCTTGAAGAGGTTTTAGATTTTGTTGTTCTCACTGAAGGTTTTTGTCTAGTTTTGTTTCTTAAACCATCATTTCCATAGGACATTTTTGGTGAATAGAATCTTGACCTTGATGAGAGGATATGATACCTTGAAGAGGCTACATCTTTTGGTGATTTCACTAATTGTTTCTCTATTATTATGTTTGTTAAACATCTCGCTTAGGGTGAGGCAACTCCACATATATTGTACAGTTTATGGGACAGAAATCAATATGTAGAAATATTCACTTGGTTTTTATAATTGGATAGAAGAATGACTTAAAATGACCTTGTATGTATTCTCATTTTAGAGCTCAAATTTTTAGGAAGGATTTAAGTATCCACCTTTCAAGAATCACTAGAAGAGGTTGATAAAGAATATAGGAAGACAAAAAACTAACCAGTGGTGTACTAAATGTATTTCTTGGGAGGTAGATTGGCATATGGACTTTTGGTATCTAGAACTTTTCCAAATAAGTGAATGTATTTGAAAACCAAACCTCTAGTTTATTTTGGTTTAGACAAGGTCTAGAATTTGAAAAGTGAATTCCCTCTTTCTTCCTCTTACATGTCCAATGATCGGAATCTGGATTGAGGGAAAAAAAATTCCTAAATAAAAATTTTGCATTTTATTTGTTGTACACATGAGTTTTTAAAAGCTAATTAACTCATAAATTTCTCACAAAATACACTTAAAGCTTGACACAAACCCCCTCCCAATTGGCTAACTTTAGACGATCCTAAACACATTTTTATTTAACTAATGAGGTAGATAGCCCAATAAAACTAGTTTTTCCATATTCAAATCAAGTTGGTATCAAAGTAAAATTTAGCTCATTTTAGTCAAGGCTAGTTAGAAGAATTAGCTATTGGTTTATGTCTTCAATTTCCTCTCAAAATAAATGTGTACGTGCTTTTGAGAGACACTCTAGAGGAATAAGGTCCAAATTTTTGATGAAAATGTGCTATGAAAGTAAAGGGTTAAAGGCAAACATGTACAAGGCATAGTTGAGCCAAATGTTGTTGAGGAAGGGCTTAATTATTTGGGTCTTGGTTATGGAAAACATGACGGAGAATGCTCCAAAGCCAAGGAGGCACATGAAGCTATTCCAAGAAAGAATTTTATTTCGTGTTCATTACATCAATCTTGTGAAGTTTGTGTTCATGATGAATGGAAAAGTTTGACACCCACTTTGCAAGAAGATGTTAATAATCATGTAGCTAATGAGAATGTAAAATAAGAGGATGTTGAAAGCTCTAGAGTCATTGAATTCATTGCTAGTATTCAAAGGAGAGCCACTACCTCATCAAATTCACCTCCTCAAGAAGGCGACAACGGTGAATGTTCAAGGTATAAATTTGCCTTTAATCAAATTGCTTTTGATTATGATAAACATGGTAAATATTCACATAAGATTTGGAAAAGAACTTGCACATGTTCCTTTTGTGGTTTGAGTAATCATAATGTTTATAGATGTTGGAAGAAGATATCCATGCACATTGAAACTTTCTAAATAAATGAGGAAAAAATTCAAAGGCCCATTGGACAAGGAAAATGATGTTGAAAATAAGATGCAATTGTTTATTACTCATTGCCATAAGAAAGGTCACCTTGTGGACAAGTGTTGGACTTTGTATCCAACAAGTCATCCACATCATTTGAAGAAGGTGGAAAGAGATAACGACAAGAATGGAAAAGAGGATTCCATAATCGATGAGGGTCAAGATGATTCACATGATGAAGTGCAGCTAAAAGAAGCGCCATTGAAATGGTTTGCTAATAGATGGTTAGATTTCTTATCCAATTAAGGCCTTGCATGTATTTTGATGTTTCATGAATTTCTTTGCAAATTCAAAGTATGGTGCATGTTGCATGAAGCAAGATGTTGAAACTAGAGTTATGTTGACACACTTAAATGCAACAAATATGGAAATTTGTACATGAGCTATTATTTGACTTGAGAGTCAGTTGTTTGAAGAGGCATGTTGACACCAACAAAACTGAAATTCGGCCCCACGGAGAGATGGTCAACCATCATCGTGGCTCTATCCGAATTCTCCCTTCAGATACTTGGTTCGCCTCCACGTGGTCTCCTTAATATTCTTTTAATTTATTTATCAATTTCAAAGGAATTGACAATAAAATATAATCACAACTTCGAATGTTTAATTATATCTCCCGGCATATGTATTTACCTCTGAACCTTTATAACCAAAGTTTAACCCTTCGCACTTTATTTTAATACTCCACGCTTTTTAAACAAATAACTTATAATAAACCTTTAGCTCTGGACCCCACATCTACGATCAATTGACCAATCAACCGCATGCACCATACCTCACTTATCGTTCACGCACCTCGTTTATCGTTCGTGCATCTACAGCAAGCGACCACTGTCCGATGGCCCTTTCCCAGATCAACGGCTCTCGGCAATATCGCTCGGTGTCCTGGTACGAACGATAACGTGCGATGGCACGGTTTAAACGGTGGTTTTCCGGGGGTCCACTTTGCCACGTGTCGACAGATCTATGGAATCACTCGCGTTCAGAAAATACCGCCTATACACCAAAAGCGGTGCGATATGGGCAATCCGCCTTACAAATCCACTCGCGGTTTTTGTACAGTGATTAACCAAGGTTCGCGTCGGTTTTGTGTTCTCCTTCGTATATTCTCCGTTTGTTAACTCAGGGTTTAGTCCCGGTGAGGAAATTCAATTAGCGGCGAAACAAATATAATTCTCTTTATACGGGAATTTCACCAACATTAAACAGGATTCAACGACCACGATTTCTCTACACAGACCTCGCCTGCGGGTAGTATTAATTCAACAGGGTTTGTTCGAATAAATTAAAGAGAAACAACAGACAGAGGGATGCGAAGTCGATACAATGGCTCGACTCAGTAATTATATATATATATATATATACACACACACAGAATTCAATTGCTTCACAATTAAACAATCTCTTCATAGACAAAGGTTCGAGTCAATCCAATGGCAACAAGCTTCGAAATAATTTAACTGGAAAAAATTGTGAACACACGGAGTTTATTGTAGAAATCTCTCTATTCCTCCTCCTCTTTTCTCTCCTCTAATACATCCGAGGGATTACATTTATATACATAAACATATGACTCTTCGGTTCCTCTGAGAGGACCGTTCTAGAAATCAAATGTCTAATTACAACTTATTCCAATAACTGAACTGACAGCTGGATCGAACCTAACTGTTTGACTTCTACAAAATCTAACTAATCTAAATGATACAGTCAGCTAAGGTATTGGCACCTAGATGTTACAATTCAATTTTTTTTGAACCCTCCTAGCCACAACATGTGGACAAACTTCCTACATTGCTGGCTAGTGTCTAATGCCCCTGCATCAGACTCCCAAGGGAATTTTCTTCATGGGCTCCTATCCATGAGCTCTTCCACTGATCTGCCTATCTTCTGCAACATCCCTTCAGTCATCCAAGTGGCATCTTCCTCTGGCTTGTCCTTCCATTTGATCAAGTACTGAAAGTACTCTTTTCCTTTGGTCCTTCTGAATAGTATTTTATCCAATATCTTCTCTGGTTGCAATGGTTGCGCTGGAGGTAGTTGTTCCCTCCACTCAATCTGTTCCTTGTCTGCTGATATTTCTTCTTCACCATCATCTTCATACTTGTACAAATCTGCAACATTAAAAATGGGAGATATTTCAACATCAGGAGGTAATTCAATCTCATAAGAATTTGCAGAAAACTTTCTAAGTATCTTGCATGGCCCAATCTTTTTGAAATTCAATTTGTTGTACTGCTTCTTTGGGAATCTCTCCTTTCTCAAGTGTGCCAAAACTAGATCTCCTACTTCAAAATGAACTTCTTTTCTGCTCAAGTCTGCTCTGCTTTTATATTTGATGCTGCTGCCTTGTAGTTGTTCTTTCACTTGTTCATGTATGGCCTGGATCTCTGAAGCAAATTCCTCACCATCTGCACTCCTTAGCTCCGCCTTTCCTAGATTTCTCAACTCTGATATTCCTCTGGGGTGAATTCCATAAACAATATGAAATGGACTCTGCCTTGTGCTTCTGTTTGGTGAGTCATTATATGCATATTCTGCCTGAGGAAAAATATGATCCCACTACTTGGATGCGCTCCTGCAAGACTTCTCAACAAATTTCCCAGACTCCTATTCACTACCTCAGTTTTTCCATCAGTCTGAGGATGATAAGCTGAGCTGAAACTCAGTTTGGTACCAAGTTTCTTCCACAATTTCCTCCAAACGTGACCCAAAAATCGGGTATCTCTATCTGAGACAATACTCTTGATCAACCCATGCAATCTAACAACTTCTTTTAAGAACAAGTTAGCAACATGGGTGGCATCACTAGTTTTATAGCATGGAATAAAATGTGCCATTTTGGAGAATCTATCCACCACAACAAAGACTGCATCATTCCCTCTCTGAGTCTTGGGTAATCCTAGAACAAAATCCATACTCACCATGTCCCAAGGCCTGTCCGGAATAGGCAAGGGAGTGTACAATCCTGCATTCTGGCTCCTTCCTTTAGCATACTGACATATTTTGCAATTCTTCACAAACTTGTCCACTTCTGCTCTCATCTTGGGCCAGTAATAAAAGTGACTCAGCTGCTCATAAGTCTTATCAGTACCAAAGTGTCCAGCAAGTCCACCACTATGATTCTCTTTGATCAAATTTTCCCTCATGGAACATTTTGGTACACACAATTGGCTTCTTCTGAATAACAAGTCCTCCTGCAAGACGTAATCAAGCCACTAGCTTCTATCTGTTAAAACAGGGTTACTACATGCCTCAAATGCTTCTTTAAAATCTGGATCTGTTTTATACAATTCTTTGAGAAAATCAAATCCTACAACTTCAAAATTAGTTTCTTGAACAAGCATGTGCCTCCTACTCAAAGCATCAAATAATTTATTGGCTTGGCCACTTATATGTTTCAAAACAAAATTAAAACCTTGGAGATACTCAACCCATTTAGCATGCTTATGTTTCAACTTGGGATGCTGTACAATATACTGCAAAGCATGATTGTTAGAATATAATACAAATTCCTTGGACATCAAGTAATGTCTCCACTTCTTCAGTGCCTGAACAATCGCTTAGAATTTCTTCTCATAAGAGGAATACTTCTTTCTAGTGTCATTCAGCTTTTCATTGAAATAGGCTACAAGCCTATCATCCTGACTCAACACAGCTCCAATGGCCTCTCCACTGGCATCACATTTTACTTGAAATGGTTTAGTAAAATCAGGCAGAATCAAAACAGGTTTCTCCGTTATCTTTTGCTTCAAAAGTTTGAAGTTTCTTTCTGCTTCAGCAGTCCACTTAAATGGTTGTTTGTTCTTATTTATTGTCTCAATTATTGGTGCATTGATCTTACTGAATTTTCTTATAAACTTTCTATAAAAACTAGCAAGTCCATGGAAACTTCTTACCTCAAAAACATTCCTAGGTGAAGGCCACTCCACAATTTCCTTAACCTTTTCTGGGTCCATCTTCAATCCTTCTGCAGAAAAAAAAAACCCCAAATACACCAACTCTTCCTTCATGAATGAGAATTTCTTCAAATTTATCAACAGTTTCTCTTGGTGCAGCTTCTTCAAGACATGATTAAGATGCCTTAAATGTTCTTCTTTAGTTCTGCTGAAAACTAATATATCATCCAGATACACTATCACAAATTTGCCAATGAATTATTTCAATACTTCATTCATAAGTCTCATAAAAGTGCTAGGTGCATTTGAAAACCCAAAAGGCATTACCATCCATTCATACAGTCCTTCATTTGTTTTAAAGGCAGTTTTCCACTCATCACCCTCTCTTATTCTAATCTGATGGTATCCACTTTTCAAATCTATCTTTGAAAAATATTTAGCACCACTCAAACAGTCATTTAAGTCCTCAACTCTGGGCAAAGGGAATCTGTGCCTGATTGTGATCTTGTTGATTTCTCTGGAATCAGTACACATCCTCCAGCCTCCATCTTTCTTTGGGCTCAATACTGCTGGTACTGCACATGGACTCAAACTTTCTCTGATTAGTCCTTTGTCCACCAATTCCTGTACTTGTCTCATGATTTCCTCATTTTCCTTGGGAGTCATTCTGTAGGCTACCTTATTTGGTAGATTTGAACCAGGGATAAAATCTATTTGATGACTGATCTTTCTCACAGGTGGCAGCTCATCAGGTAAATCATCCACAATAATGTCACAGTAATTGTCTAACATCTCTTTTATTTCTACTGGAAAATTAGAAATATTTGTAGAAGTAAGAACTACCTTAGGCTTGCAAACTAAAGCAAAGATTACCTCTTCTTCTTCTATCTGCTGCAGATATTCCTTCCCGCTCAGCAACAAAGTCTTTGGATCGATCACTCTGCTGGATGGCTCTCCTTCTTCCATGGGTATCAATGTATGGTGTACCCCATCTTTGAATAACTTGTAAGTGTTCTTCTTGCCATCATGCACTACTGCTCTATAAAACTGCCAAGGTCTACCCAATAGTATATGACACACATCCATGGGCATTAAATCACACAGGACCTTATCTTTGTATTTTCCCATTTGCAGCTCTATCTCACACTGCTCTTTTACAACCAGCTGGTGCCCTTTGTGCAGCCAGGACACCCTGTAGGGAGTTGGATGCTCCCTTGTCTTCAACTTCAACTTCTCTATTACCTTAGTGGAAACCAGATTGTCTGTGCTGCCACTATCAATGACTAGCTGGCAGCATTTCCCTTGGACTTTGCATATGCTCCTAAACAAAGTCTTCCTTTGTGCAGGCTCAGTGACCTCTTTGACTTGCTTCAACAGGACCTTATTTACCACCAAGGATTCTCCCCTCTCTGGAATAATTTCTTCTTCAATTTCTACCTCTTCTCCAGCCTGGGAAACAACAGCATTTCTTGGACCAGCACCCACATTCTCTGGACACTCATAGTGCTTATGTCCCACTTGCTGACATCTATAACACCTCAACTCTCTACCTCTGCCTTTGTCTCTGCCTCCTCTTCCTTTTCCTTTGTAAGAACTCCTTCTGCCCCTTGCATCATCCTCTGCAGATGCATTTTGAGGTGAGCTACTGTTAGCTCCATCCCTGGGTGTAGTAGGCTTTCCTCTACCACCCTGACTTCCCTTTCCACGGAAAGTACCTCTCTTCTTGGAAGATTGTTTCCTCAGGAGTTTCTCCTCTGCTTTCAAGGCCATCTGATAGGCCTCTTCCACTGTCTTAGGAGACAGGAGACCAATCTCATATTGGATCTCCAGCTTGAGACCATTCACATATCTGGCAGTCTTCTCTGGTGTGTCTTGGAATTTCCCAGCCCTTATGCTTACTCTGTAGAATTCCTCTGTGTATTATTTTATTGTCAGCAACCTCTGTCTCAGGTTCTGCATTTGCTTATACAATGTTAGCTGGTAATCACTAGGCAATAATTTACCTTTTAATTTAGCCATCATTCTGGTCCAGCTCTTGATAGGTTGCTTGCCAACTCTCCTCCTCTTTGCCTACACTCCATCCCACCAAAGTGCAGCATGTCCCTTCAGATTTGTTACTGCAAACTTGACCTTTTTATCCTCACTTATTTCTTCATAATCAAAGCACTTATTCATTTCGTTTATCCAGTCCACCAGTTCCTCTGGATTCAGTCCCCCTACATAACTCGACACTTCAATTCTGGGCTTAACTACAGACCCTAGAACAGTTCTAAGGAGCCTCAAGTCAGGAGGAATTTCAACATTTTCTTCAGCTTCCTCTATCTCAGGTTCACTGGTGTCTTCAGGATCTCTGGGCTGTCTTTGTTCTATGACATCCATTCTGGCCTCGACCCTCTGTAACATCCCCAACACCTCTGTGTTGGCAACGAGCTTCCTTCTGCCAGCACCTCTACCAACTCGGATTGCCATGTCATCTCTTCTGCAAAAACAACCTTAAAACAATGGCTCTGATACCACAAATGACGCCAACAAAACTGAAAGTCAGCCCCACGGAGAGATGGTCAACCGTCATCGTGGCTCTGTCCGCATTCTCCCTTCAGATACTTGGTTCGCCTCCACGTGGTCTCCTTAATCTTCTTTTAATTTATTTATCAATTTCAAAGGAATTGACAAATAAATATAATCACAACTTCGAATGTTTAATTATATCTCCCGGCATATGTATTTACCTCCGAACCTTTATAACCAAAGTTTAACCCTTCACACTTTATTTTAATACTCCACGCTTTTTAAACAAATAACTTATAATAAACCTTTAGCTCTGGACCCCACCTCTACGATCAATTTACCAATCAACTGCATGCACCGTACCTCACTTATCATTCGCGCACCTCGTTTATCGTTCATGCATCTACAGCAAGCGACCACCGTCCAATGGCCCTTTCCCAGATCAAAGGCTCTCAGCGATATCGCATGGCGTCCTGGTATGACCGATAACGTGCGATGGCGCGGTTTAAACGGTGGTTTTCCGAGGGTCCACTTCGCCACGTGTCGAAAGATCTATGGAATCACTCGTGTTCAGAAAATACCGCCTATACACCAAAAGCGGTGCAATATGGGCAATCCGCCTTAAAAATCCACTCGCGGTTTTTGTACAGTGATTAACCAAGGTTCGCGTTGGTTTTGTGTTCTCCTTCATATATTATTTGTTTGTTAACTCAGGGTTTAGTCCTGGTGAGGAAATTCAATTAGCAGTGAAACAAATATAATTCTCTTTATACGGGAATTTCACCAACATTAAACAGGATTCAACGACCACGATTTCTCTACATAGACCTCGCCTGCGGGTAGTATTAATTCAACAGGGTTTGTTCAAATAAATTAAAGAGAAACAACAGACAGAGGGATGTGTAGTCGATATAATGGCTTGAATCAGTAATTATATATATATACACAGAATTCAATTGCTTCACAATTAAACAATCTCTTCATAGACAAAGGTTCAAGTCAATCCAATGGCAACAAGCTTCGAAATCATTTAACTGGAAACAATTGTGAACACACGGAGTTTATTGCAGAAATCTCTCTATTCCTCCTCCTCTTTTCTCTCCTCTAATACATCCGAGGGATTACATTTATATACATAAACATATGACTCTTTGGTTCCTCTGAGAGGACCGTTCTAGAAATCAAAGGTCTAATTACAACTTATTCCAATAACTGAACTGACAGCTGGATCGAACCTAACTGTTCGACTTCTACAAAATCTAACTAATCTAAATGATACAGTCAACTGAGGTATTGAAACCTAGCTGTTACAATTCAAATGTCTTCGAACCCTCCTAGCCACAACATGTGGACAAACTTCCTACATTGATGGCTAGTGTCTAATGCCCCTGCATCACATGTTTTGTCGACTTGTGTTTGGTTGATGGTTTTGTACACCAATATGTAAGAGTACATGGAGATATTCACATGATGTGAATTTTTTTTCTTTGAAGGAGAAAAATTATATGTCAGCGAGCTATGTTTCTTGCATGATGCATTTTTCATTTTGATGGTTTTGTTTGTGACAAGACATCACAAGATTTTGGGAAGGTCCACTCTTGAGCGAGAGCCTCATGATTACAACCTAATCATGAGAATCAAATGGGAGTGCATCCTTATTTTGAAAAAAAATAGGATTCTAAGCTACCTAGGACTCAAACCATTATTTTTAAATTTGAAATATCATGGTGTGTTGTTTCAATGCCTGAATCCACAACCCTAACATAAATTGTTTTATTCTTTTTTTGCAGGATTTAGTTGGCTATATTAAAAGTCATTTGAATTTAAAATTCTTGGCTTAGTGGCATGAACCAAACATATTGTGTATTAAATGAGGAATTTCGCTCTCCCAATCATTTCTAAATCACCCATATCACCAAGAAAACATGTTTTAAAAGAACATACTTTGGTATGGGAAAGACCTTAGGTTTCAAATATTATAAGAAGGTTTTTGATATGGTTGAAAGAATGTTGAAAATATAATCCATAAACAAATTATTTTTCAAAATGTATTACTTTCAAAGTATCAACAAGGAATGTACAAGGGTGTTCAATGAATTAACGCTATTTATTTAAATTCCATGATGTATATCTTACTCATAATTTTAACAAATTATTAAATAATGATCTAGATTGGGTAATTATATTATTTGTCATATTTTTTGATGCTTATAGAGTGAAAAAACTGAAAGAATCAACTTGTAGGGTCATTTTAATGGTGGGTGGAGAATTGGGATCTAAAACCTTTTGGAGTCATTTTGAGGTTTTAAATGACATTTTTGGGGGTCAAACGATTATTACTTGTGCCAAAATCTTGACCATTATTCTACACTTAAAGACATATATCCAATGGTGCAAGAAAAACATCAAATGAAGTTCATTCAAAATTTATGCCTTTAGTAAGTTGACCTATATCATGTTGACCACCATGGTACAAGAGAATGACATTTTAGCCCCATTACTCATGCATAGAAAGCTAGCTACATGTGGAATTTTAACAAGACTCTAAAAGGTCTAAAATCACAAACCTCGTTAATGGTTTACGGAGTCAAATCTTACACCTAGTTGGCTATCACGCTATGTTAAATACTTGGCCACTAGGAGGAATAAGAGTTCCATTTTGTGTTATTGTATTTTGTTCCATAGTTGAAAATACAACTAGGAGTGTGAAGTTATAGAGAAAAATGTATGAAGTTAAGTTTTTATAGCAACCTTACACACTAAAAGTCTTAGATAACTCTAGAAAGATTACCTCTTTCTTTGTACTCACATATTTTCCATACCAGAAAAGAGAGAGTAGAGCATGTTTACATTTTAGTGTTGTTTTTCTCCCATAAGGATTTCCTAGGGAAAAAGGAGTCTAGAGCATCATTACTTTTAGGGTTGCTTGTCTCCCATAAGGATTTCCTAAGAAAATAATTGTGTTGACTGTCTAGAGATATGTATGTGTGTGTTTCATTATGTTCTCTATTTCTTACGTTGTGTTTCATTATGTTTTATATTTCTTACATTTCTGCCCTCCTATTTTTCTTTCCAATCAAGGTTTATAAAGTAACATGAGACTTGGAACAATCATTTTCATTATCTATATGGAAGGCAAGAAGGATTATATCCCCTTAAGCTTAAGCTTATGTAGTTTGTCAATTTTTATCATATATTTTTTGGTAAAGGTAAATGTTTTTTTATCTATAGTACAAGTCATGAGTTCCCCAATTTTACCTTACGTAAAGCATGATTCTAGGATTACTACAATTTGTACTTGGTTTTTTATTGTGATGATGCCCTGTCTCAATCACTTGGCCATCTCTCTATGGGTAGTTAAATATTTATAACAATACTTAAGTAATATTTATCTATTTGTATTATTTGAAATGTAAAAAATGGTATACTATTTTTCATAAAATTGGGTTGATTTTATCATATATTTCGATGAAAGTTGATTATATGACACATTTTCTTTAAAAGGATCTAACAATTTTGTTAAGGTATGAATTTGCAATTTTGTGTGGCTCTCTATCAACCTTCACTTCCTCATTTCTAGAAAAAATCTACTTGCTCATTCGTATACCCACTTTCTATTCAAATGCATGATTTTTGAACTCTCGGTAACTATGTTTTTCCACGCAGGAAAATTATATGTCACATTTTATACTAAAGTTCTAAATATTATTTTGAAGTTTGGATTACTGTTATTATTTTATATAATTTAACATTAGATATAAGTTTAAATTGAAAGCTACTTAGATGAAATATAGCTTAGATATGGAATTTGAAAATTATTATCTATTTATTGAGCTAAAGGACATAATTATTACACATGTTTAATTTACATTCAAATGCTTCTTTGATTTATCTCCTATAGCTTAATGTAATGCTAGATATATAATTTATGTTGAAGGCCCATGAGATAAATATGACTTCTATGTGAAATTTGTATTGAATCATCTATTTGTTGTGTTATATGAACATAATTCGTACGCATATCTAATTTGCATTACTAATATGTCATGCTTCTTTAATTTCTCTTTTATAGATGACCAGAGCATCCCTTTTTAATCTATCCCTTTTGACTTCGGATATGTGGGCAATATTCATCCGCATATTTTTCTATCATAAAGCAATGAGTAAAATTGTATTCCATTTGTGTCAATGTTAAGGTTAAGCACATGGATTAAAGTTTTATATATTAGATGAGGAGGCTATGTATTACATATGGCCTTGAATGAGCTTTTGGACTCTTTAGATATATATCTAAAGAGTTCAAATTCTCATTCAAGACCATATGTAATACATAGCCTCCTCATCTAACTTAGCCAGGGATTTGCAATACTATATTTGAGTTGGCTAGCTCCATTTCAAGATATTATAATGTTAGATTATTTTTCTATGGTATTAAAATGTTACAAAAAACCAGAAACTGTACAAATAATATTATTCTAGATATATGTAAAAAGGACATGGTAGAGAAGATCAAACAATATTAAACTTTTCATAAATAGTTTGGATAAAAATACATTTTCTAATTTTGATTGTAAATTATAAGGCTTAAAGCAATAATTTTTCTAATAATTTTTTTTAATTAATAAATAAAAAAGAAACATTTTCAATCAAAATCACATCCAACACATAATAAAAATAATAAAAACAATTTAAAACTTCATACACTATGACATTACTATGACAAAGAGCATAAAAATATACAAGCAAAAAATCCTTTTCTATAATAATGGAGAGCTTCAAATATACAAGAAAAAAATCTTTGAGCCTCCTTGTATCCCAAAGAAAGAGTTGCTCAAACAATCATATTTTAAACAATTAAAACTTGGAGAAATCATCTGTTTTTGAATTTCAATTATATAAAAAATTAGTCAAATATAAGACAAGAGTTACTCATACTATAAAAGTTTAAATAATATTAACTTTCAAAAAAATTATTTGTAAATGAACCAAAAAAAAAAATATTTATAAATTTCATTTACAGTAACTTAAATCCATATTAACACCTCTTGATAAATCTGAAATTAAATTAAATCTATATTACTTAATTTAATAGTTTAAATTCCTATTTGTGGTGTGCCAAATAGAAATATTCAAAGCGAAAGTTACAACTTACAAATATTACTCAAATATATCACAAAAGGAAATAGAATAACAAACATAATGGAAAATATGAACCAAAGTATTATACCTTTATTGATATGGATGAAATATTCAGTGGCTGCTAACTAGTCTAAAAAGAAGGCAACAGAAGATAAAAAAGGATCTTTTAGAAGTAGAAGAGGTCATTTCTAGGCTTTTTGACAATAATGTTAATGCAGTTTTTACTGAAAAAGACTTGCAGTCTTTGAAAATTTTGGAGGGGAGAAAACAAGCACTATTAGAAAAGGAAACAGTTCAATGAAGACTTCAAAGTAGAGCCATCTAGTTCGCTGAAGGTGATAACAGTTCACTAATTTTTCCAGAAACATGTAAATCATAGAAAAAAATGTCAATACTATTTGGGGAATGGACCTCCAAAATTGAGAGAAGGCAAGGACTTTTATAGACATATATTTGGAGTTGGCAAACAATATTTTCAAGATATCTTCAAAGAACCACTAGACTCAAACGTAGAATACCCCAGTGTTATCCTCTTCCCAAGGTGGATAAGTGAAGATATAAATTCATATTTTGAGGCATAAATTACAAAGAAGGAATCAAAATCAGTTTTAAACTTGTTTCAGAAATCAAAAAGTTCTAGGCCTAATATGGACTGTAGAGCTTTATTTAGGATTCCATGATCTGTTAGAGGAGCTAATCAGAGTCTTAGATGAATCTAAAGCCTTGAGGAAAGTCTTGGGAGCTCTAAATTCTATATTTATTGCATTAAATCCAAAAAAAAAATTGGCCCTCCTTTGAGGATTTCAGGCCCATCTCCCTAAGCAATTCGACCTACAAACTCATCTTGAAAGTAATTGTTAACAGGTTAAAATGAATTCTTTCCAAGATTGTTTTAGAAGAAGTTAGAACAGTTTAGGTTTCTATTCACTAGAAAAGTTCATGATGTAGCTGGAACTACACAAGAAGTGCTTCATTCAATTAAATCTTCTAGAGTCCCCACTGTAGTTAAAAACTTGATCTCAAAAAAGCTTACAATAAAGTGAACTGGTTGTATATCGAGTCATTAGTTATGAAAATTGCTGTGAATCTTCAATCAGTCAATTGGATTGTGGGGTGTATCTTTTGAGCCACTTTTTTTGTTTTGATCTATGGGTTCTCCTTCAGGCCTTTTGCATGTTTCTCAAGGGCTTAGACAAGGATGAAAATTGTCTCCACTTCTTTTCTTATTGGTGTTTAAAGGTCTAAGAAGATTGGTGACTGAGGAAAAAAGGAAGGGCATGTTTTCTTATTATCATAAGGGTGGCGAGGGGAGTATGCTTCACCCGGGCTTCAACACATCACATAACTTTATGTAATTCGGGCAGTAACTGGACCCATAGCTGCATTATATGATGTGCGCAGCACTAGTCATAATCACCTACGTTACGGATCATTAAACAATATTCCTAATTATTTATGATCAGAATGAATCATAATCGAGGGATGGAAATATATATATATATATATATTATTCCCCTCACCTCCACAGCACGCAGCTACCAAATTTGATGACTATTTGCTAAAACCATTACGCTCTCGAATTAAAAAACAATCAACTCAAATGGTCAAAAAACACAGCAAACAAAGCTAAAAAACAAACAATGGAACATTTGATCATTTTTTTGTTCATTATTCCTACTTAAAATTACTGTGGAAAGGATTCATAAAAGTTGCAAAAGGTTCGCTCGAACATACCCGATATACAACAGCAACATCACTGACGAAAGGAGCAACGAACAGAGCAGTGAACACCCACGGACAGGAGGAGCAACAGGCTGACGGGAAAAAATGCGCGAACAGAGCAGCGAACAGTCATAGACAACTCGCGAATAGAGTAGTGAAAAATCACAGACAACGTGCGAATAATCAACCCGGTAAACAAACCAACATCGTGGGCGATTTATTTATAAAAACTAGTTCGGCCGAACTTTTTTAAAAGTAAAAGTTCAGCCAAACTCACAGTTCAGCCGAACTTTTGTCTCTGGTTTTCCCATTTCCGATGAAAATTCTGTTTGCCCATGCTTTCAGTGTGCTTTCAATCTAAACAAAATCACGAGTTCGGCCGAACTATTGCCGAAAAAAATTTTCGACCCCCGATTCTCACCAAAGTGTAACCCAGCTTCACGTCTCCGCCCTGCAAGAACACTTACATTTACCTGTAAAAAAAGCTTCTAGGAGAGGAATTCAAGATTTAATAAATATGAGAATAAATCAAGTGTTAGATATCTCAAAAACCTTTTCTAAAGCCAAAATCAATTTTACAAAATTCCGAGACCAGAAATTCCAATGAAGATAATAAAATAGGGGTCATTTCCTTTGCTAAATGTGATGGAAAAGATAGTTGAAATAAAAGGAAATGTGAAGCTCGAAGAAGTAAATCTTAGAATTTTTTTTAAATTCTTCTGATATAATAAAAACCGAAGAGTCTGATAAGCAAACTAATTTGAAATTCTGAAGAAAATATCGAAAAATGAAAAGCATAGGATCAGGATTCTAAAATTCATCAATTAGAAGTTTTGAGTCTCTTTATAAGAAATGAATATAACTAAAGGGAAAAAAATTTGGCAAGTGTCATGCAATGGTTCAACTCATCTTGGAAAATTGTAAGATTTGGAACAGGCATAGATAAAATCACGGATAAGATCATTCACTGCATGCGTTTTTATGCGAAATTTCCTTGGTTTGTAGCAATTTAAAGCAATAACAAGCATAAGCATTTCATCCTAGCTACATCAATGAGAGAAAGAATATGAAAACATGTGTTCACATAGTATTTTGTATAGGTCAGTGCCTTGCCAAATATTTCGCATCGCAAGTTTCTTTTTCATGCAAAACTTAAAAGTTTTGACTTCCACCTTTGTCAATATGTGATCAAGTATTATATAACAGTTAAACGACAATGGAAGTGAGGCATATATCAATTTCTATCGCATTGGAGGATGTAAATACAATGTGTCATTTGAGTTTCGTGATGCGATATAAGTGTTGTGGTAGCGATATTGCGCTATGAGCATATGCAATGGGAAATTGCGATGGAGTGATTGTGAATTCGGAGAATAATCATATCGGGAGATTGGATTTTGTTAATAAAAGGAAATTTTGATATTATTCTTGCGATAGCGGGAATGCAATAGATGAAGTGGATTATTGGTGGGATCAGCCTTGGGTTTTAAAAGAGATCAGCAATTAGAATATTCGAGTGCGAGATGTAACATTGTTGATATGTCGATGGGCGATGAAGAACAGACTCGATAGTTTTATTATGCGGATTTTAATTTCATATCGAATCTAGAAAATTGGAAATTTTAAACATATGCCCCAACAAAATTACGATTTATGAATGGATAAGATATATTTTAAAACTGGATTTAAATATCATATTGTGTCCAGGGGCTTTATGGATATCGTAATATTGGTGAAGTCAACTATCGGAAAATGAGCGAAAAGGAGTATCGAAGGTCTTATATCGATGGTTTCTTAGCATGAAATTAATAGATGCTTATGTCTTTGATATAGATGTTTTGGAATATGGATGATGCGATATCGGGTGGAAGGTTTATCAGAGAATGAGCGAATGGGAATATTGTGAAAATTACAAATAGTTGCAGTGATAGATTTATTTCTCCTACTTATTATTTCAATAAGTTATTATTCAGAAATCTTCCGGAAAATATCGAAATAAATACTACTGCAACATTCACAATTATATATGCAGAGAAATAAAGGGTAGAGAACACAAGCACAAGAATCAATCACATGTACACAGTTATTTTTGGACAATTGTCCCTAGAAAAACCCAATGTGGGGAAACTAGTGCAGCAGATGAGGGTTTTATTAATTCTTCAGCAAATGATATCTTTATAGGGAAAATATTCAGCAGATAAATTCTGAACCACCTAAGACTGAATATCCAGCTTATTCGAAAAAAAGTTTGACACCCAGAATAGCCCATGCAAGCACCTGCATCAGTCTACGCATAGTTATTAAAACCGGAACCAGTGACCAGACCGATGGACCTAATGAATTGGGTTTTGAACCGGAACCGGTCTAACCAGTAGCAGTCAGATCTCAATGAACTGGTTTTAAAAAAAATACATTAAATAATTATCTTTTAATAAAAAAAAATATTTTTAAGATTTGCAACCATGATTCCAAGCCAATAGAGACAAAATATGCAAATTTTTCTCATTTATATACCATGCAAAGGTGAATATATTAAAATGGCACCGAGTGAAATACATATCATCGAAAAATACATAATAAATGAGGCTCCAAATGGCCCATAAAGTCCAAAAACAATGCTACAAACTATGAGGCCATTGGCCTAATACAAGACTACACATGAATGATGATCAATCATCAAATTCATCACCGCTACTAGACACAGGATCAAAATCGGCTGCTACATAGACATCATCTGGATCAGAGTCTGAGGATGCCTTAGCCTCAGGATCATCTGCAACCTCAGTACCCCTGCCACCAATAACAATAGAAGTGGACCTAATGGAAGCACGAGTTACTCGAGGTGCATGACTAGTGTCATCCATTGGTTGTTTTCCTTTTCTTGATGCAGCTACCAATCTTGGGTCTGCGTCTGATGGCGCCACCAAATATACTTCAAATTCACCCCTCGCTACTGCTGCATCAAAAATAAAAATAAGCCTCAAATAGTGGATCTTCAGTCTCCTCCACCCATTTTGATGTTGGATCAATATCATCCAACACAATGGGATCTAGATCAGGTGTTTTTCTCATCAGTTGGTTCTGCCTCAAGCGAAGGTTGTATTGCACAAACATAAGATCATTTAACTGTTTCTGTTCCAAATGTTTTCTCTTCTTTGTGTGCATTATGGCACCGAGTGCAATACATATCATCGAAAAAATACATAAACAATAAGGCTCCAAATGACCCATAAAGTCCAAAAACAATGCTACAAGCTATGAGAATTGAGGTCATTGGGCTACATAGTACAGTGATAGTCTACTACAAATCTACATATATGATATTACTAAATTCTAATTAATGATCAACATTATCACTTGAAAGTTGAAACTTATAATCATGATCAAATTTCAAACTCAGTTGGTTGAACTTGAGTCTCCTGACCCTCGACTATCAAAATTTGCAAGTGCCCCAGTCACAAACTTCTCTATTGGTTCAATGACTTGAGTTTCAAACTTCTAAAGGTATTCTACCCTAATAGGCCCTATAACTTCATTTGGTGCTCCACATGGCTTTACATGGCCTCCTATCCCAGCCAAGTGTTGCTAGAACCTGTAAATACCCCCTCCTGCAATAGATTTTTGGCAATATTTTCAAATCATTTTGCCATCAATCATATCACAATGAGCCCATGCAACATCCTTGCCTTTTGGAGGCATGATGGCTACTACTTAGCTCAAACTCTATGTTATTCCACTACTCCAGCAAAAACTCAACTCTCTAAGCTCTCAATCAAACTCACAAAAGCTCAAAATGAGACGTGTGAGACAAATGAGAGGGTACCCCTGCATTTAAAGGATTGGGGAGGGTGTTTTTGGAGGGAAAAAACCTCCCTTTTCCTCCAAACCCACACATTACTAGCCAAATCAACCTCTGTAAGTCCTTTTTGTGGCTGTGGAAGCTAACCGGTCAGTTTATTGATAAACCGACCGGTTTATTGATAAACTGGCCAGCTAGATCGGTTAAACCAGAAAAAAAAGGAGAAATGGGGTGCCTGACCGTGTTTTTTGACCGGTTTGGACCGGCTAGGCTCCTGACCGGCCGGTTTGACCAGTTACCGGTTCAAACTGGCCAGTTTTTAATACTATGAGTCTACATGATTCTTTGTACAATCCTAGTGTTGGACTGCGTGAATCTGCGTGGAGACTGCATGGGGTCTCTGCATTGTAGCCTCAAGCTGCCTCTAGTGACCCACTACTGCTCTCTAACCCTGATCTTGATCACCCCTGACCTCCTCCTTCTGCTCCTACAAATTCTCGCCCTGCAACTCTCCCACCGAGATCGAATTCTACATCAAAATGGATCTCCTTCGTGTACTAAGTGTGTGCCTGACTTATCTTCCAAGTTACTCTCAAGCCTTATTTTGTAATCTTCATGTTGGAGAACCAATGGCCCAGATTAAAATATTAATCAATGGCTAAGATTAAATCTTGACTTGATCCATGTTTTCTAGAAGATTCACACTCTGAATTATTAATACCCTTTAATTATTTCATTTCCCTAAGTTTGGACTTAGGGTCTCCATTAAAATAATTAATTATTTTATTAAGCCTTGAACTGAGTAGAATTTCCAGAAATTGTTTCTAGGTTCTTTGGAATGTTGATGTCTAAGCCTCCCTGCAAAGTTTGAGACTTGGAACACTTTCGGATTCTAAAAAAATCAACACTCCGTCTTAGTGAGGAAGGTGTTCCAACAATATTCCTGCTGCATGTTGCTCTAATTCTGAAGCACCCTTTGCATTGTTGATCTCAGGATTCTTCTCCTCCCATCCACTGTTGCATTTTTGCCCCCTATACTGCTTCCTTTGACACTACTATTGTCACTTGTTGCATCTATAACACAACTCCCTATTAATACTGAGTCCTATATTCCTACTACTGGAAGGGATTCTTCATCATCCCCATCTTCTCTCTAAAGTAGACAAAATTTGTCTTTCCCAGAGCCTTGGTGAGGATGTCTGCCACGTATTCTCCTGTTGGAGTGTACTGCAATTGAATAGCTCCACGTTTTACACAGTCCCTAATGAAGTGACACCGGATGTCAATATGTTTCGACCTATCATGAAACATAGGATTCTTAGAGAGCTTTATGCACTCTGATTATCACATAAGCTGTTGGTCACTTCCATTTTCTCCTTGAGTAGATTTACTAACAGTTTCCTAAGCCATATGGCTTCGCACGAAGCTGTGCTAAATGCCATATAATTTGCCTCTGCCGAAATCAGTGCCAAGGATATTTGTTTCCTACTACACCAAGAAGTCATTCCTGGTCCCAGACTGAAATAGTACCCACTGGTACTCTTTCGATCAACACAACTTCCATCCCAATATGCATCAGAAAATCCACTCAACCTGACATCATTATCATGGGTGTAATTCAATCCAAGCTCGATTGTCCCTCAAAGGTACCTGAGAACATGTTTGGTTGCTGGCCAATGTGCCCTCTTCAGTTCCACCATGAACTGACTTAGGGTATTAACAACGTAACAGATGTTTGGCCTTGTATTTACCAGATACATCAATGACCCTATGAGTTGTCTGTATAGCGTAGTATCAGCTTCATCATCTTTGAATGTGTCAAATTTCCTCTAGTTGGTAATAATTGGAGTGGTCATGGGCCTACAATCCTCCATATGAAATCTCTGTAGTGTATCTTCCTTGACCAAGGAAGATCTCCCCATTTTGCTGCCAACTTCCAACCCCAGAAAATAATGCATTCTTCCTATATCCTTCATGTCAAATTCTTCCTCTAAATTCTTCTTGCAACCTGTGATGAGCCTTGATGAGCCTGTCAAGAACATATCATCCACATAAAATACCAATATCAATGGCTCACTCCCTACTCTCAGATAGTAGAGATTGGGATCAGCATCACTCTAGATGAATCCATCTTCTGCAAGTAGCCGCAAATCCGACCATACTAGGTTCTGGGAGCTTTCTTCAGTCCATATAATGCTTTCTTTAATATGCACACATGATTTTTCTGATCATGTGTCTAAAATCCCTCTAGTTGTTATATATACACTTCTTCTTCTATCACACCATTCAAGAATGTCGTCTTGACATTCATCTAGTGAATTTCCCATCCCATCTGTGTAGCAAGGGATATCACGGACCTAATAGATGTGTATCCAACTACCGGGGCAAAGGTTTCTTCATAGTATATTCATTTTTTCTGAGCATACCCCTTAGCCACAAACCTGGCTTTAAATTTATCGATGATGTTGTCTACAACATACTTGATCTTGTAGATCCACCTAGATCCTACACCTGATCTCTTCGGCAGTCTGGGTACTACTTCTCAGACATCATTTTTCATGATGAAATTGTACTCTTCCACCATTGCATCAACCCACACCTGGTGTTGATCTTCTTCCCGAAAAATGGAAGGTTCTCCGACTTGAGCAACTAAGGCTTGATACCTCTCAGGATGCTCACACTATCTCTTCTCATTTTGGGGAACTTCGAAAAAATCCTTTGCATCCTTCAGAATATTTTGAAGTTCCCTGCTCATTCTTCCACTGGTGGTGGGTGGATTTACCAGCTTTCCTTCTTACAAATCCTCGAGAGACCAATCCTTTTGATCACTATGCCTCGGAGAAGCAACTGAATTTTCCGTTGGTGGTTCTTGGGGCTGGACCAAAGCCTCTTCCTCTGACTGCATAGCAAAAGGCAGCTCTAGTGATCTTCTTAAGGCTTTCTCCTCCATAAATTTCACATCCCTTCACACCACTAATTTTCTGCTCTTAGGAATGTAGATGCGATAATCCTTTGCATTCTCATTGTATCCTACTAAATACCCCTTTTCAGCAGTCATCTCTAGCTTATTCCTCTTCTCACTGGGTACATGACAGTAAGTTGTACTACCGAAGATCCCAAAGTGACTCACTTCGGGCTTGCTACCATTGAAGACACTTTCTGGCGTGATATTTCCCAGTACAGTGTGAGGAGTTCTGTTCTGAATGTAGACAGTTGTATTACACGCTTTAGCCTATAGAAATTTAGGCATACCTTGGTCATACAACATAGCTCTGGTTACTTCAACAATAGTTCGGTTCTTCCTTTCTGTCACTCCATTCTGTTCCGGATTGTATGGAGTTTTCCATTCTCTTTTGATGCCTTATCTTGTGCAGAATATGGGGAATTCTTTATCTATGTATTCACCTCCATTATCTGATCGCAATACCTTGATCTGCCTCCCTGTCATATTTTCCACTAGAGCCTTAAACTCTTTAAATCGACTGAAGACTTCATCCTTGGTCTTTAAGAAGTAGATCCAAGTTTTCCTGGAATGGTCATCAATGAAGGTGACAAAATATTCAGCACCACTAAGATCTCTAGTGGACATTTGCCTACAAATATCTGAGTGTATTAGATCCAACACACCCTTGGCCCTATTGTTGCTTCTCTGATAGACTTCCTTGGCATATTTCCCTAATACGCACCCCTTGATGACATCATCCCATTTGGTGCTCAGTTTTGGAACGCGTGTGACAATCTTCTAGAGAGTTCTAAACGCCCCATGATGCAAGTGCCCCATTCTTCTGTGCCATAGCTCATTCATATCTGTTTCATTTACGCTACCAACTAGTGCCATTGGGGAATCAAGCTACTTCTTGTACAGCTTGTTGCTTCTCACCCCGATTTGTGCCTTCTTCTTCCAACTCGAGTTCTTGACGTAGACTCTATTGCCAATAAATTAGATATCATATCCTCGGTTTTGAAGCTGTGACACTCAGAGTAGATTCATCCCCAAACCTGGCACATGCAGTACATTAGTGGCCCAGATTCAGTTCCTTGCCTCGATCTGAAAAACTATGGTACCTATCCCAATGGGTGTGCACTTTGCTTTATTACCCATGGTTTTTTTAAATTCATCTGCTCTTCTTGGTAGTCGGAAAAACAATCCTATACTCCCATCATGTGAGCAAAGGCCCCGCTGTCAATATACGAGACATATGAGGACATAGTGCTTGATACACAAGAAAAATATTCCTCTAGTCTGGATGCCAATACAGATACATCATGATCCATCTGTTCTATCGTGCTTCTTCCCCTCCTGGAGAACTGCGTGAACCCTTATGCGTTGTTGCTGCAATAGTAGATCTCCATTCACTAATATATTCCCCCCTCTCTGTTATTCATCTCTGTCTCTGATACCATGTGAAAATTACAAACAATTGCAATGATAGATTTATTTCTCCTACTTATTATTTCAATAAGTTATTATTCATAAATATTTCAACAAATATCAAAATAAATACTACTGCAACATTCACAATTATATATGCAGAGAAATAAACAGTACAAAACATAAGCACAAGAATCAATCACATGTACACAGTTATTTTTGGATAATTGTCCCTGGAAAAACCCAATGTGGGAAAACTAGTGCAGTAGATGAGGGATTTATTAATTCTTCAGCAAATGATATCTTTACAGGGAAAATATTCGGCAGATAAATTCTGAACCACCTGAGACTGAATATCCAGCTTACTCGAACAATTTTTTGATGCCCAGAATAGGCCTTGCAAGCCCCTACATCAGTCTGCGTGATTCTCTACGTAGTCCTAGAATTGGACTGTGTGAATTTGCGTGGGGTCTCTGCGCTACAGCCTCAAGCTACCTCCAGTGACCCACTGCTGCTCTCTGACCCAGACATCGATCACCCCTAACCTCCTCCTTCTGCTCCTCCAACTTCTCGCCTTGCAACTCTCCCACTAAGATCAAATTCTACATCATAATGGATCTCCTTCAGGTACTGAGTGTGTGCCCGACTTATCTTCCAAGTGACACTCAAGCCTTCTTTTATAATCTTCCTATTGGAGAACCAACGGCCCATATTAAAATATTAATCAATGGATATGATTAAATCTTGACTTGATCCATGTTTTCTAGAAGATTCACACTCTGACTTATTAATACCCTTTAATTATTTCATTTCTATAAGTTTGGACTTAGGGTCTCCATTAAAATAATTAATTATTTTAATAAGTCTTGAACCGAGTGGAATTTCCACAAGCTGTTTCTGGGTTCTTTGGAATGTTGTTTTCCAAGTCTCCCTACAAATTTTGAGAATTGGAACACTTTCAGATGCTACAAAAATCAACAAATATCACAGATATATAGACATTGCAGCATCGACGATATGAAGCTCAACTTGAAATGTTATGATATTGTTTTAAAGGCCCATTGGGGTTTTTAATGAATGAAATCAAAATTTAAAATGCTCAAATTCTGATGAGCAACCAATAATACTTCCATGAACATGTTGCAGATTTGAAAAGATCTAGTTGCTTGCTTATCTTAAGTTTTCATAATCAAGTCAATGAAGACCTGCAAACAAAACAAAATAGAAATAAGAAATAACATTAGAAAATTAATACTAACAATAGATGATAGTGAACCTGTAAAAACATACCTAGAAGAATTTTGATTGTAATGTTACCTCATGAATCTTCAATTTCACCCAATTTTTCTCAAACTTTGCATATGTTCAACATCACTTACTTATTTAATCTAAATTGGAAAGTAATGAGATTTTTCAATTGCATCCACTTCAAATTTACATTAGAGGGAAAGAGTGGTGAAAATGAGATCTTCAAAAGTACTCGTGAATCAAAGATTTCCAAGTCATAGCAATTCTCTCGAATTTCTTCATATATGATTTTAAAGCAATCTTGTCAATGTGACAGAGTTTTGCAAAAGTAAGGCAATCGAGGAGTTCATAAGCTTTCGGTATGTTTTAAGCCACTTTTCCAACAAATGAAAGGGATGCAAAGAAAACTTAGATTTTTTACTTGTTTTATTAAAAATATGAAATTATAATAAAATAAATGAAAATAGAAAAGAAGCTAATATAAATTAATTTATTCCTATTTCTAACTTAATTGAGAGAAACATGACTCTCCGGATGCGGATGGAAGCATGGTTTGATGGGACATCAGTCCCCGGACACATCCCGAGGAAGCTCGCATGGGGGGGCCATATGGCCCCCTGCAGCTCCATTACCCTCGCAATTACTCTGCCAGCTTGCTCTGCATTTACTCTCCCTCACCGGCGTATTCATCTCCTTGTCCTGCTCAGTTGGTTAACAATGGATTTCATCTCGGGTAATCTAGAGTGTTCCTGTTCCGCTTGTCGTTCTCTGCCTCCCCTATGGAGCGCTTGCCCTGCTGCTTGTGCTGAGCCAAGTGCTCGCACACAGACGGGGTGATGCTGCTCGCTATTGGGATGTTTGGAGACATTACCAGGCCATCATTTCTCCTAGAGCGCCTTTTTTTGTTCCAATTCCTTTCTGCAATATCAATTTTTCAATCACTGCGGGATCCCTTCGCCTCCTTCCTGTTCTAATTGTCTCAGGAAGCTCCAAACTTTTTCTTTAGCCATGCCACGACTCCGTCACCGAATGCGGTGTCACCGTGGTGTGAGTCAAGGCTGGTCTGCTCGCTCTCGACCCTCTACTAGTTTGGATTCGAAGACCTCCTTTGAGGATGTTGCGTGGGGGCGCTATCCGGATGCTCGCAGCCAAAGAGGTCGCGCTTACCATCCTGGCAATGTCTGCATTGCTCAGCCCACCCTGCCTCCTTTTTTTGATCTTCCAAGGTCTGTTTCCCCTACCTCCTGTGCTTCTGACAGTCATGCCCTTCGCCAGACCTCTCAGAGGGCGGAATTCCGCTTTGAATGCTCCTTCAATCAGCCCATTGTCACTGCCTTTGTTACTGTCACTCTGAGAGAAGAGATGCCTAACTTGAATTTTCCTACTATGCCCGGTCCAACTCCCTCTCCCCTTGGTCCTAATCCCGTGCTGGTTGCGAATATTCCCGTGAGACCGGTCGCGCCCTCTGGTCCAGCACTTTCTGACTGGGGTAAGCAACCCATGCAGGCGGACGTGGACATCACCAGCAAGGACAGCGAACAAAGGAAGATGTCGAAGCTCCAGAGGATGAGTACTGGTATCGCATAGTGGAGGAGCCGCCTTCTCTAACTCATGAGAAGTAATTCCTGTTTTCCTTGGTCCAACATGGTACATTCGCTCAATCGTCTTGGGAGAATTTCTGATTTTCTTTGTTTTTCTTGAGTAGCAACAGCTGCTTGCTACTCTAGTATTTTTTGTTTTGATATGTTGTATGCAATGAAAAATGAGACGGTTTCCCTCTCAAGGGCGGCGAAACTCTCTCTAAAAGAACTGGTTTCCCACTCAGGGCAGTTCGTTATTTTGTTAAAGCATGGACATCAAGCCCAATCTTCAGGCTCCCATAGCTGAGACTGTGGTAGTTTTGTATCAGTATGTTTTATAAATAGAATTAGTATTATTTAGAAAAAAAATAAAAATTGAGAGAAACATGACTAAGTATAGTCATACTTCCAATGTAATGATTTTCTCATTCTACTTCCTGTATATATGTACAGATCTAATATTAGTAATAAAAATATGATTACATGAATAATAAAAAAATTGAATCTAATATGTACACAAATTGCTACTCTAATTACGGAAACTAGCTTATTTATAATTATGTTTTCTTGAAATGTACCTTTCAGTTGAATTTCAATTGCATCAAGGAAATCTAGATGGATTTCCATTAACAATTGAAAGATTTCGGAAGAGAAGATAACATGCGATATTATGGATTTGAACTTCTAGATATAATGGCCTTTAGAAATTGGTTAGTCTTATGCATATAACTTAAATTAATAATCTTCCGTGAAGGAAAATTTTCGAAATATTTTTCAAATGGATAAATAAATAATGGATGTAAATCTGTTATATTCAATAGAATCTCATTAATTGAATTAGAATGTTAGTCATATTGTGAAAACAACTTTCATGTTGACACTACTTTTGAGAAGAAAGAATCAAGTGATATGAGATGAACATCGATTGAATTTGGAATAGAAATAGATTTTGATGTTCATTATTATAATTTGAAACTTCATTTTCCCATGTAGGTGGTGCATCATTTAAGTGTTCAATACCAAACTGCTCAATATGCCAACATAAATCATTTAAAAATCAAAAAATAAAAACAGAAAACAAATATGAAAATAAACAAAATAACTAAAGGAATGACAATAAAATTAAATCATAATTTACATTATTGGTACAACTAGTGTTACAACACAATTGGTAATGATTTGAAATTATTTCCTTTTCACTTGATCAGAATTATGAAATTATATTAATTACCAACGTCAACTTGTGAATTAGAGAAAATACCATGACTGTGAAGAGGAATGAGAGTTTGATCATTATAAGAATCATAAATTGGGATTGATTGTTGAATGTTGAAATCATGAAGAAAATTCTTTACCTGAGAATGAGAGTCAATTGGAACAATTTCTTCATTAAAGTGTTATTTATTCCCACATGTAATTTGAATTTTCTCATGAAGATTATCTTGAGAAGAAGACAAATCAACATCCTCGATGTCGTAATAATTATCATAAATGACTTCACAACACTCTTTAGAATTCCCTTCGATCTCATCCATTGTATCAAAACGAGGAATATTACGCTCATGTTCATTAATGCTAGTATAATGATCGATAATTAATTCTCTATCTTGATAAAAGCTAGTAGGAAATTCATTTAGATCAACCTCTTTTTTTTTTGAAATATCTTTAAAGTGAAGAGAGGATAAATTGTTATTAAAAAAAATATCAGGATAAAGGGAAAAATATGAATCCAAAACAATGCATTTGAAAATGTTTCTGTTTGAGAAATCTTGTGCATTTTCTTCATTGCAAATTTCAGATTTAAGATCATTTACTTGGGTAATTTTGTTTTCTTGAATAATGTTGTTTTGTTGTCTTAAATTTGGCATTTTCTCATCGTAAAAGAATTTAGAAATTTGTACAGTAGATTGCATATTGTTGGAAACTTTAATTTTTGCTTGTACTTGCCGACTTATGCTCTAATTTTCTGATTCTAATGCTCACTGATTTTCAGATTTCAAAGCGGTATATTCTTCAAGTTTTTTTCTAATATCTTCTTGTGGTTTATTAGATAAATTTTCCAAGATTTGTGATTGAGATTCATTGACATGTGAAGGTGCACCCTAATCATTATCAATATTGTAGGAAGTGTGCATTAAATGAAGGAATCGATCATAGATAATATAGGTCACTTCATCATTATTTGTTTACACCTCCATATTAAAATTCTCAATTATGTTAATGAAATTGGAAGGAGATTGAGAAAAGCTTGAAGTAATTTCACATGGATTATGAATGGGAGGAAAAGAGAAAATATGTTCAAACCAATCAAATAATTCCTCTTTCGAAGGTTTATCTTCAATTTTGAATTTTAAACAATTTAAATGAAACCTTATGGTAAAATCAATCAAATATTCATTTTTGAATCTTCGTAAATCTTCAAAATCTTCACATACTTGATCGTAGTCATAGTCATCAAATTTACAAAGGAACATTGTAATAAAATGATCTCAATTGTGAGTTGAGGCAAATCGAAGCGATTAACACCAACTTCTAGCTTTTTCCAAGAATGTAAGAGTAAAAATCCAGCATAAATGCCTTCATCAATATCATAAAAAATAGAATTTGAAAATTTTTGAATGAATTGTAAAGCATGATTAAATGCAGAAGTATTTCTCTTACCGTTAAAATTTACCTAAGACAAATGTCTTACTATTTCTGGTGGAGTATTAGAAAATGCACATCGAGAAATACAACTCCAAATTTGAATTTTAAGACGAGACATTGTGATTAAATAAAACTTTTAAAATACAAAAACTCCAAAGGACAACAAGTCGCAGGACTTCCTAGCACCAAAAGTGTTGAGGGCCAAAAATTTCTGCCTACAACATTATAAAGGATACCACCTGGTCCAGACCTTAAAACAGTTCCTTTTTCGTTTGGGATGGTGGTTCCAGCTAGTTAAACTAGGTCCAGTTAACTTCTCTCTATCTCCAAGGGATTAAAATATTTTTTTCATCTACTAATGGAGAAGAGACATCAGATCAACCTTCTTGTTTCTCAGGCAAGAACATGATCCTTAAGTTGATATGTGGCCCAACCAAGCCACAACCAAATTTCTCCTCTTTGGGAAGAGGACTTCTAGGAATGTAGAATTAAATCTAAATGCAAAATTATTCTAAAATGCAAGAAAAAGGAAAATTATCCTAATCTTATCTCAATTAGGCAGATATAGATCCAAACCAACTGGGAGAAAGATATTTAAATGTTTGGGATTTAAATATGTCTAACTTATAATGAATATCAAGTTAATGAAATAGTTCAATTAACTGACATTATGAACGGCAAAACATATTCTATTTAGAGACCTCTTAACTGAGACAATTAACCAACGACATTTACGAAGTAGTTCAATAAAATGATATTGATTGTTAAATAATTAATTCGAATAATTAAACAATAATATGAGTAAATAGTTCACAACATATCACTCTTTGTTAAATAAATATTTAAAATATAAATTTCTAAGTAAATAGTTACTCAGAAATTAGAATTCAACCCATAAGGGCAGAGATAAATAATAACATATAATTGAGACAAATTAATCATATTGACAATAGTACACAAATATGAATAAAATGACACATTCATGCTATCATAAAATGAAACTAGTATTTAAATTAATAGTATTCTAAATACCAATTTATTGAATCTGTTTCTCTAGCTTTGGTCTCCAACAGCCCTCTACAATCTTTGAACTTATGTTGTTACAACAAGAGCTACAGTAGTGCAAATTATACCCATCATACATAATTTAGAATGAAAAAGAAAAAACCTCAATAATCCCCCAAATCCGAGTTTTCTCTCCTCTACCCTACAACTCTAAATCCTCTTAAAATAATGCTTTTAAGAATTCAGAATTGCAAAGAAGAGAAGTCCCTAATTCATTCTACAATCTATTATTTATAATATTTACAAAAGAATTCTCAATAAGAAATTTTGTGGAAGAATAAATCTACCCCATCAATTTTCATTGGTTCCAAATTCTATTATTCTATTGCTCAAACATTCTCATTGATTGAGATCTTATTTTCCTCATATATTCAATTGTTTTCCTCCAAAAGAAAATCAAAACAAAACTAAAATGAAAAAATAAAATCAAAATGTGATAATATGGAATTAAAACAAATACAATAAAATTTAATTAAATAATAATTGAAAAGGAAATATGAGTTTTCTATTGATACCTGTGATGATTTAATTGGCCAAGGAGAACATAGACGAATGGATCTGCACTCGGAAGAAGTTGTGGGAAAATGAAAATGCAGAAAATTAAACCCAAAAATTAGTTTTGTTAAAAAATTCAGCGCTGGATCTTTTGTTGGGTTTTAGACCCAATAAATGATCAAATATGGAAATGAAACTACTTCATAAATATTCTCGATAATGGTATCTTTCTAATGAGTCATCCTAGACCTCATTTGACAAAGTAAAACTCCATTTATGAGTTTCCAAAGTTGGTATTTAAAATTGTCAGAATTCTGGAATTTCGGTTGCCCGAGTTAAAAATCAAATTTAATTATTAAAAATCTAATCCTGAATTAAATTATAAATATTAATTAATTAATACTAATTAATTGTAATTATGTGATTAATTTTAATTAATTACAAATTTAATTAAATAAAATTAATCAAAATTTAATAATTAATTTAAAATATTATTATACTATATTTATATTATAATTAATATTATATTAAAATTAAAATTAAAATTATATTATACTATAATATAAATATTATATTTTAATTAATTATTAAACAAAACATTGAAATCAATCTTATTCATTTATTACAACAAACAATTAGAATCAATCATTTTCATATTCCATCCACGTATATGTTAATGGAGGAGGGATAAGGGTAAGGTCTGTGGAGAGTGATGGTGAAGTCATGTGAGTGGAGGAGGGTGAGTGAGGATGAGGTCATGGTGTCGGGCAGTATAAGGAGCGAACCAAAATTTAGTATTAATTTTTTTAACTTATCGCATTTTTTTCCGGTCACGAAATTGTAAATTTGTAAGTGAGGTGTTTGAGGTGCTTAATAAATATGCGATATCGCAAATTACAATCACAAATTTTTATCACAAAAATTTTTAGATTGCATTTTTTTCGAGGAAGAGAAGGGATGTGAAGTAGGGCTACATAAATTAACAATCCTACAACTTGGATTTTAGCCACTTTGTAATTTTGAGGTTTTGGGTTTGGTAATTTGTTTTAAAATAACATATTGGAGTAAATTACCAAGACCTCGAAACGTGTTTTAGTCTATTGTACAATTTAGCTGGGTCATTTTGTAGGACTTTTAGTGAAAAATTAAAGAATTAGGAAAAATGAACTAAGATTTAATATTCACAATGAATGAATATTTTAACTATAATGAAATATCATATATTTATTTACATATTTTAGTCCATGCGCAAAAATTATCAAACTTCAAAGGAGTTCCATATGCAAATTGGTTGACCAAATGAAGCGAAAAAAATATCGATGGAAAGCTTGCTAAAAATCGAATTCAATGAAACGATCAAAATGGAAATTCGACAAAAATAATAAAAAATGGCAAAATTGTAGGATGATTAACTTAACGAAAATCATAAAAGGTGTTTAGCTGAAAAGTAATAAAAAGGGTCCCCGTTATTTGAAGTAAATAATTTAAAAATGGGGGGTGTTGGGTTTTACCTACAACACCTCCCCACTGTTGAATTTTGTAGTTATTGTCAGTCTTCATAATTAATTTTTTAGCCCTTGTAATATATAATGAAAATGTAATATGTGTTCTTCATGTCGATTTCAAAAGAGAAAATTTTGAATTTTGAATTTTTGGCTCTAAAGTTGTCAATTCGGCCCTCCAAGTCGAGTTTACCACAATCAAAGAGACACACATTCAGGTCAACCATAACACTATATATACTCCACTCATCCTCCTCCACAAGGCACCATTTTATCACACACATAATAACATATATTATGGGCATCCAAGCGAAGGAAGAAGAAAGATAAGAAGGACGAAGAAGTATGAAACCATGTCAAGCATATCTCTCTCTCTCTTTTCCTTCACACGTGCGAATTTCTGGGCATATTCTTTGCAGCAAGTCCAAAATTTCAGGTAGCATATTCTCAGTAGAAGGGTTGAATTTCTAGGCAGTTTTTGGGAGGCCGAAATTTGACAGGGTCAAGTTTGTTGGATAGACTAGAGACTTGAAAAGAGGGTATTTTGACCAATTTTGACCATTATATTGTTGGTAATCTTGAACATTATATTGTTGGCCAGTTTTACCAACATATTTGACTAGAGGAATTAGGCATATCTCTTGTTGAACTAAATAATTTATCTAAGGAAAACGTTGTTGGGATTTTTTCCCCCAAGTGGGTTTTCCTAAGTTAAATATCATGTCATCTTTTTTCATTTTGATCTCTATTTTCCTACTTCTTTTATGGTTGAATTTTTTAATGTAATTTCTTAATGATAAATTGAAAGTGCTAAAATAATATCTACATCATTGGAAGTAATTATCAATTTTTAAAAATCAATGCTTGTATCTATTGCACTTGAAAAATAAACATGGAAACAGAGATTTTGTGAAGAGAAGAGGACATTGAGATCAATTTTGAAATCATCTACTTCTACAAAGTTATTTTTTATCAAATCTATAACCATGCGTTCCTACACTAAGACTGAAAACAAGTTGTAGGGTGCTACAAATTTCAGAGCATGGAAAACAAGGTTTGATCTTATTATTGCGAGGATTAATGCTTTGGATATTTTGAGGGAACAGTTATTGAACCCACAGATAATGAAGGGAAAGAAAAATACAATATTGATGCCATCACATCCATGAGTATTATTATGGAGTCTATCAGATATTTTTTCATTCCTTGTGTCTCAAATCTTGACACTTCAAAGAATATGTATGATGCCTTGTTTGTATTATATACCATCAACAACATTGGTCAAGAAATGAGCTTCAAGAATTGGTTTCGTGATGTTAAAATAACAAGATATGATGTTGTGGCCTCATATTTTATGAGGATATCTCATCTAAGAGATAAAATTCAATCAATTAATGAAATTATTTCTCATAAAGAACTTGTGGCTACAACACTTAATGGTTTTCCTGACTCATGGGACTCGTTTGCATAAAGTATTTGTTGCAGAGAAAAGATTCCAAGTTTTTAGGATCTATGGACTTCATGTACCCAAGAAGAATCTAGACATGTCTCAAAGGGGAATATTCCAAGACCTCAAGATGATGACTCTCAATAATTTACAGTGCACTCTAAAAATGGCAGTGGAAAGAGAAACTCTGGAAAGTTTCAAAGGAATGTAGGTAGAAGACCAACTCCTAAAGAAAAGAAGGACATTCAATGTTTTCATTGCCACAAGTTCGATCATTATAAAAATAAATACACTAAATGGAATAATGATAAGAAGAGGAAGAGAAATGATGATGATGATAATCCACATCAGAAGAAATCCAAGAATGACACTACAAAAGAGTTAGAAACTAATGATAAGGACATTTTTTACTAGGTTGATAAAATTTCAAATAGATCTTTGATTTATGAAAGTAGGCTAGGAGCAATAGGGAGTTGAATGGGTCTCTCATATAAAACAATAGAATTCATAACACTTGTTATATGAGCCCTTCTTGGAAGAATTGGTATATGAACCCAAGAAATCTAGAATTATTAGATAAGAAAGCTCTAGGTTTTGTGGATAAAATGCTAGAGTTGGACATAGATCAATGTTTCTACTGAAAGAAGAAATCCTAGCTCATGCAAGAAATAAAATTGAATCCACATGCTAGTGATGAGGATGAGGATGATGAAATTACATATGGATTTCATTCCTGCAAGAAGACAAGGATTAATAGGTAGTTGAAAATTCCCTACAATACACAAAAGATAAGTATTGTGTATCTCTCTTCCATGATTATTATTGTTTTATTTAGCCTCTTGTCTTTGATTTTGTTGGGATATAGTTTTTTCTTCCACTGTCTCCTAGTGAGGGTTACAGGTACATCGTAAAGGCTTCCAAAGGTTTGGTAGCAGATGAAAGCATTGGGAAGAATAAAGCAAATCTTGCAATAAAAGGATTCTCCCAAAAATGATTTGTGTTCAAGAGGAGGAGGTTGTACTAACATCTAGAACCGTGTCTGATGACCGAAAGAGCTCCTATTTTAGAGGGATCATACAGGCCAACAAGTTTGAATGGTTCCATCATGAAGACAGTTTCTATATTTGAGGAAAGTCAATGGTGAATTCTAAGTGGATCTACATGTATGTCTTAGATGGAACAGAGAGAAGTACAAATAAAGATTCAAGGATTCTCCCAAAGAGAGGGAGAAGACTATGACAAGACGTTTACATTAGTTTTCAAGTACACTACTATTATAACTATTAACATTTATATTGCTTTGATAATTGCACTAGGTGCATGCAGAGATCATTTTTCTCAATGGAGTGATTAAGGAAGAAGAAGTGTACATAGAGCTACCTTAGGACTTTGAGGTACATGAGAAAAAGTCTCAGGATTGTAGACTAAAGAAAGCTTTGTACAATCACAATAAGGCATGTTGGGATTGGTATTTTTTGACTAATGGATATATTATGAGTCATGGTTGATCTTGAATTGTTTCTTATAGGAGTAGAAGGACTCACGTGACAGAGGGAGCAATAGTGGTAGGATGATTTGCTTCCATGATAGAGGGAGTTGCCAAGCCATGCTTTAGTGTTCAAGGGAGTTAACATCTGAGTTCAAGATGAAGGATATTAGTTACATTCATTATTAGAAATAGAAGTGTGACTAAGTCGGGTAAACATAGTATCATGATTCTTTAGAAATTTGGGATAGAAAATCCACAACCACTTCCATGATGAAAAAATCTGAAGAAGCTAAGTGGCAGAGGGAGCAAGATTTGCTTCAATGTCAATTAGCTATGGTGATGGTTCCAGTGAAGGAAGAAGTTGCAGAGATATACAGATTCATATTTGGTAGAGTACTAAATACAAGAAGAGTGAATAAATATGATGATTCTGTTTTGATTCTACTTGGGTAGGAAGCAGACATTTATCGCACTCAGGACTACAGAAGTTGAGTATATTGTAGCTAGTTTCGTGAGTTGTGAACCAGTGTAGTTTCAATAACTACTTGCAATATTGTTTGATAATATGCAAGGGATGACCATGATGATAGGTCAAAACAAATTAATATAAAGTATCAAGACATGGTACAAAAGAGAGTAGCGAGGCTCCAATCGAGCATGTTGGTGACATTCTCACAAAGCCTTTGTCCCAGGGCGACGTTTGTACAGTTCAGAGACAAGATTGAGAATTTTGTATACTTCAGGGACAATATGGAGTGGTTGATAATATTTTACTCGGTTAGAGGGATTTTTTATGTTGTTGCATTAAGGGGCATACATTCTCCCTAAGTCTCGATATAAACAGGTCAACGTATTAACCAGGGGCCACAAAATGTGGCTAGGGAGAATGGTCCAAAGAGAATCAAGGCCCAAAATTCTCCCTCGGTAGGCGAGTGAGTGCCTCTAGCATGATGCAAGAGAGTTAACATTCAATCAACATGAATTAATGGTAATAGATCGAGGTTTCAACATAGGTAATAGGTGTTGACCAGGTTCCAAGTGCGACTTGGATAATTGGTAATTTCTCCAAGTGATGACTTATTGATTGTGATGTTGATGCAGGATGATTTCCACAGGTATTAGATTGAAACATCAACATATCTATATAATTATGGGAAAATAATTCTAACTGGGTAAAGTATTTTGACTGGGATTAGGGAGAATGGTCTCGCAGAGGACAAGCATTCTTCGTAGGCCATGTATGTTGACCAGGATTAGGAAGAATGGTCACAGGGTCCCAACATTACTCAGTTGAGTAGGTTCCTTTTAGCACCAAGCTCATACTCTCCAGATAGGTTGAGTAAGTGCATTATCATAAAGTCTAACGAGCTCATTGGTGATTCACCATGGGTCAAACATGTTGACCTAGATGATAGTGAAATTGGACTAGTCTATATACCGTGGGTCAGAGATACTAGCTGAAATTATGGTTAGAGGTAATAACCATAGATATGGTGACTAGTTGATGTTGTTGATTTACCATGAGTTAGAGTTGATGACCAATTTTATGGTAATTGAATGAAATTGATGCTAATAATGAATTGTTATAACATTTTCTTAGAGAAATATTTCAACAAGAGAACATTTGCATAATCATTACGAATACCTCGCTAGATAAGAGGGAGAGTTGAATTTTGTACTTATGGTCAGTCTTCATAATTAATGTTTTAGCTCTTTTAATATATAATGAAAATTTAAGACATGTTCTTCATGTCATTTTCAAAAGAAAAATATAAGGCATGTTCTTCATGTCGGTTTCAAAAGAGAAAAAAAAAATTCCCCCACAGTTGTAAAGTCGACCCCAGTGAAAGAGACACCCATTCAGACTAGCTGAAACACTACATATACTCCACTCATCCTCCCCCATAAGGCACCATTCGATCACACACACAAGAAGATATATTATGGGCATCCAGGTGAGGGAAGAAGCAAGATAAGAAGGATGAATAAGGACGAAATCATATCAATCATATCTCTCTCTCTCTCTTTAGTTTCACAAGTTTCTAGGCATATTATGGGCAACATGTTTTGGGCAGCAGATCCAAGTTTTTTGGTAGTAGGGCCAAATTTCAACAGGGATGAGTTTTTTCGGAAAATTGGAGACTTGAAAAGGGTGTGGTTTGACTAGTTTTGACCATTGTAATGTTGGTCAGTTTGACCATCATATTGACTAAGAATTGGTTGTATCTCTTGTTGAACTAAAGAATTTCTATAATGAAAAGGTTGTTGGGTTTTTTTCCCAAGTGGGTTTTCCGAGGGTAAATCTTGTGTCATTTTTGTGCATTGTGATCTCTATTGTCCTACTGCTTTTATGGTTGAATTTCTGAAGTGTAGTTGCTTAATGATAAATTCGAAAAGCTAAAATAGTATCTGTTGGGGTTCCCATGTTTTGGCCAGGTTGACAAGACCAAAAGATGAGACAACATAAAACCACTTTCGGACCTTAGGATCTAGCCCTCCTAGGCCCAGAGAGGGATCTCTCTATAATTTTCAAAGGATTTAGATCTTTGAAGCTCAAATGTTAAGGGTTTTAGGCTATTTATAGGCACAAGGTTTGTTTGTTTGATTGTTTAGGTTTGGTTGTTGGGAATCAAGAAAGAAGGGTCCAGTATAAGACAAGGATGAGCAAAAAGGAAATTAGGCAAGGATAGATAATTCAGAAAACATCAAGGCCATTGGGCAATGGAGTCAAGAAAGGATTTACTTGTGTTCAATGTGCAAGCTTTCAGTTGGGCTAGTTATCTAGAGCATTTGGATCTTAAAATATGGTTGATGGAATGGAACATTAAGGACTGAAAATGAAAAGAGGGGAACCAACCAATCCTGTCTATAGATCAGGTCAGAGGTCATCTAACTCCAGAACTGCTTGGACAAAATTAGAGGCAGGACAAGGGGTCTTAGAAAGGCTTAATTGAGATGGAAAGATCCTAGTGAGGCAGAGACAGGGTTCTAGACCTCCCAGTGTTCTCAACTCATCCAACTAAATCCTAATAAGAACATCTAAACATAGATTTCATTAATTCATACATCAGAGAGCAGGCAATAACATCCACTACACTGGTTAAACCAATTGAAATCAATATTCAGATACACATATAAGCAAAAAACATAAAAGGCTGGGAGAGCAGCAACATAAGGTACCTATCAAGGGTAAATATTATGCCAAACTTCTGATGCGAGCCTGTAGAAATGGAATGAAATGGAATCAAACACAGAGATAAGAAAACATCACCAGCTGCTTTAGATCAGGATCCAAAGAAATGTGCTTGTCATATTAAAAACAACACCAATCAGGTACATCATTGCCCACAGCTTGAACATTCAGTCTGAATACATCAAATCTCAACCTATCTTACAATATTACACAAAGAACTTGTCTCAAGAGGAAAATGCTTGCATTTCTCTGATATCTCATCAACAACCTTTACAATGTTTCTTTCTGAGTTTTATAGCTGAAGGGAAGTAGTAGAGGTAGGTGAGGACTAAATGCCGTATTAAACATCTGAAAAGAAAGAGGGTTGAGGCCCATTCTGCTTGTATGCTGAGTATTTAATCTCTGTCACCCCTTTTATGAAAGAGTGATCTTCTTTAGATATGGTTTTGACGTGTTTCGGCTGTGGCACTCCTGGTGATTTGAACAGAAATAAAATAAACTACTGAGAAGTCTACCATATAAATGCTCTGGTGGTTTTGAACTACTGTCAGGGTGGAAATTCCTTCAGGGATAGGGTGTTAAATAAAAGCTGTATGGATGCCCTGTACTTGATGAGGAAAAACATTCTGTTGACGAATAAACCTTGATGTTACCTTTTACTCAAGCTTAGGATCTTCTGATCGATCCTCGGGGTCTTCAAACTGGTGCTTTGCCTGTTTAGACTGCTGATTTAAGGCTCAAGATCTTCATTAGCGTGCCTTAATCTCCTTTTCTTTGTACTGGAACACTCTGCCGCTTCGTCTCTGCCTCTGACAGGTTAGCTCAAGATTTTAATAGTGCTGGAAGGTTTTCTCCAGAGTCTGAACCCTATTCCTTTAATGAACGTCTCGTCTTCACCTTCCTGGGTCATTTTTAATAAATTCTGCCCTTGTAAATGATCTTCTTTGATCTCTCTGTCCTTGTAGCAGAGATGTGCACCATGGCGGCCATTAACTCTTAATAACCCTGCAAAACAACAAATTTGTCAAGAAATCCATGGGTGGGGATGGTGGATGTGGCATGGATGCAGAAAATGGCCACGCGGATGCTGAACTGGGGGAGAAATCGTGAAAAACAGTGACAAATCAACCTGGTGGAGGCTTGGCGTTCCGCGGAGTGAATTTGACTGAAAAACATTAAAAAATACGAATTTGGACGAATATATGCAATAGAATGGGCGTATGTTTGGGGGATACACATGGGGTGACGTGGCGTACGGAAGAGACACGTGGACGGATGATGTGGAGGCCTGGGCGATAGCAGAATGGTCAACGGCGAGAAAACGAATCTGGGCCGTCGATCGTGGTGGGATCTACGACGGAAAACACATCCGGGGCGACATACATTGGGTCAGGGGTACAGCGGAGATGATTTAACCCGTGCGCAGCTTTGTTGATGGATGACCGTCGGATGAGGCGCTCAGGATTGGACAACTTTCGTAAATTTCGCTGCGCGACTTTGGCTGAAAGATATTGCGCGGGGAGAAATCGGTTTTGGCATCGTACAAGGGACAAGTGGCGAGCACTAAATGGAATCACTGGGTGCTCAGGGAAAACCACTTGCCGCACATAAGCGGTGCGGAATAAACCAGGTGGTTTCTGAACAGTGTGCGTGGGACCACCGGGGCGAGGAGATTCTGAACCGTTAGATCATCGTTTAAACGGACGGCGATGGCGCGCTAAGGGGAATGGACTGTGGGCGTGGGAGGTAAGCGCCTTCTGGGAAAGCGGGTGGTTCCGGCATTGGGTTTTGCGGAAGGTAAAGGAGCGCGGGGCTATCAGAAGAGGGGCTAAGCCTGATATAAGGTTCCAAGTGGGTTTTTAAGCTGTTTTAATGCAATTTGACACCAACAAAGGGGAACGATAGGTGAATGAAGGGGATTCTTTGGGGATTTTAGAGGATTGACAAGAGAAATGGAGGAAACAAGGGGACTTTGTCAAAGGGGAAAAGGATTAAAATGAGGGCATTTGCAGGGATATAAGGGGGAAAATAGGCCCTTTGAGAGATGGATCAGCAAGGGGGATCCGTTTTAGGCATAGCACTTAGAGACTTCAAGGATGATGGATTTTCAGGGGAAAGACATTCCTTGAAGGCTCCAAAGCAGACTAGCCCCCAACTTGCTTGTCAAGAATTTCACAGGGGGGCTAATAGTGGCTCCACATGGGGATGACTTCTTCCTCAAGGAGTCAAGAAACCAGAAATAATATTTGGAGTAGGCCAGATGCCTGCTGCTTGGCACATCCTTTTTTTTTTAATTTTCAGCTGCCACAATATGTTAGATACACAAACCAGCAGAAACATTTTCCCAACCAATCTACCTACCCAAGCTATAGTCCTAACAATTTTCCCTTGGGTGCATTTGAACTAGCAGACCCTTTACATCATTTATTTTTGAAACAGAAAACAAACCTATTCTACTTCTACCCTTATTGCTCCATGAGACTAGATTAGGTTGTTGGTCTCATATGATTCTCTACCTAATCTAATATCTGCTGGGATTAAACTATCCAGCAGATTTCTTCTCTATATTCTACGACAGAAATTGAAAAACAGCCAAGCCAGGATTAAACTGTCTGACTTGCTGTGGATCCAAGGCATAAAAACAGTTGCACGTGGATAGAATATTGCAGGAAACAAAAATGTGAAGGCCTAAAATATGAAACTTGCAACATCCTTCTTCTTTCGTGACTCAAGTTTTGAGCTTGTTAGAGTCACTTATTTTTCTTCCTTTCAACTCTGGTTTTGGGCACGTTAGAACTAATTCCTCTTCTTCTTTTTTTTTATAAATCAGAAGAAAACACTGCTATGGTATGTACAATGGAATGGAAACTGGAAACTGAAATTTAGCAGAAGTAATGCTTGAGCATCCTGCCATTGACAGGACCCCCAAACAGCTCTGTACCATCAAGTTCTTGTAATAAAAATGCATTAGGACCCACAGTGGCTTGGATAATATATGGACCTTGCCACAACCTATCGAACTTGCCATGTTTACCTTTGTCCTCTCTCCTTGAATCCCATTTCAGAACCTTGTCCCCAACTTTGAAAACTAAAGCTTTGTCTCTTTTTTCAAACTGTCTCTTTATGCCTTCCTGAACTCTGACAGCTCTCCTATAAACCTGCTCCCTCGTTTGTTGAAGATGGATAGTTTCATTAATTCTTCTTAACATATTGTCTTCCTCTAACCGAATCTCTTGGACAAGCTTAATCACGGGAACTCCAAGGCTAGTAGGAAAAACTTCTTCTGTTCCATAAACCAACTGGAATGGTGACATGCCAATAGATTTCTTCGTGGTGAGCCTGTCAGCCCACAAAGCATGTACCAACTTTTTATGCCATGACCTTTTGTTCTCTTCCAGCAGCTTCTTGATGATTGTGACCAGGCTTTTATTTGATGATTCAGCTAAGCCACTACCCTGGGGGTAATATTAGGCGGTTGAATGACCAAGTGCTATTCCGTACCTGTGACAGAAATCAACCATTCTCTTGGAACCGAAAGCAGCAGCGTTGTCAGTGACTATTTTCCTAGGACAGCCAAACCAAGATAGGATGAAGTCTTCTAGGAACCTAATGATGACAGAATCAGTGGCATTCCTAGTGGGTATGGCTTCTATCCATTTGGTGAAGTAGTCTGTGGCGGTTAGGATCCATTTATGTTGTCCAGAGGAAACAGGATGAATTTATCCTATAAAGTCTAGGCTCCATTGCATGAAGGGACCTTCTACAGTGATGGGTTGTAACGGGAGGGGGAGAAGCTTTCTTCTGCCTTCAAAGATCTGGCATTTGTGGCAGGAAAGTATCATTTTATGGACATCACTAAAGAGTGTAGGCCAATAGTAACCAGCCCTGAGTACCTTATTTGTAGTAGATTTCCAACTCAGGTGGCCTCCACACTCTCCAGCATGGAACTCTTGTTTAATCCTTTCAGCTTCAGGTTCAGGCAAACATTTTAGTAATAGGCCATTTGGATTTTTCCAGTATAGGTTTTCATTGAAAATGCAGTAGTTTCTAGCTTTCAGCTTTATGAATCTGGCCTTGGTTTTGGACAGTTCTGGAGGGGCATTGAGATTGGTGAGCACGTAAAGGATATCGAAACACCAAGGAGAGTTTTGAAACTTCTCCTCAACGGTTGGAGGGGGAAATCCTTCCTACTCATCTAAGGTATTTACCATGTTGATGTCAAGGGCCTGCAGGTTGGATTCAGCCATTAATTGGGCCAGGCCTTGACCTTTGATCAGTTTGGTGGGCTTTATCTTGAGGTCATACTCTAAGATTTTAGCGATCCATTTTCCCCTTTTCCCATCAGGGTCTTGGGACAAGATATCTTTGACCACTATATTTGGCACATAAGCGATGGTGTGAGAATGCAGAATGGACACTCTAAAGTCTTTCAAGGCCTTTACTAGGGCATAGGCCTGCTTTTCCATTATGTTGTACTTTAAGGGTGCGTCTCTTAAGGCTTTGCTGAAGAAGGTGATTGGCTGCTCATGACCTTCTGAATTTTTCTGCAGTAAGACTGCAGCCACGGTATGCTGGGAGGCGAATGAAAAGATCAGAAAATCCCTTGAGAAGTCTGGGATGATAAGGACAGGGGCTTGAGTGAGTGCAAGCTTTATTGACTCAAAATATTTTTTAGCTCCGACATTCCATTTAACTCCAACACCTTTCTTCAGCATGTTAGTCATATTCCTAAGGTGTTCAACTAGGTTGGGGATAAACCTCCTAAGGAAGTTAATTTTCCCAATGAAGGACTGTAAATCTTTGATATTTCTCGGGTGTGTGATTTGTAGTATTCCCTCAACTCTCTGTGGGTCTATCCTAATCCCTTTCTCAGATATAATGTGACCAAGAAGTTTACCTTCTTGCAGCCCAAAAACAATTTTCTTAGGATTTAAGGACAGACCGTACCTTCTACATTTTTCAAAAACTTTCCTCAAGTGTTTTAGGTGTTCTTCTTCAGTTTTGGAAAAGACAGTCAAGTCATCCAAGTAGATAACTATGAATTGTCCTATCTCATCTAAGAAAGTTATATCCATCGCTCTCTGGAAGGTGGCTCCAGCATTCATCAATCCAAAAGGCATTTTCACATACATGAAGGTGCCCCATGGAGTGGTAAAAGTTGTTTTGAGTTGATCTTCTGGGAGTACAAGGACTTGACTATATCCTGAAAGACCATCAAGCAGGGAGATTCTCTTAGAGCCCAATACCTTTTTTAGGATATGTTCCATTCTAGGCAAAGGGTAATTGTCTTTCAGGGAGGCTCTGTTGAGGTTTCTGAAGTCTATGCACAATCTGATCTCCCCCGTTTTTTTTCTCACAGCCACTAAGTTTGACACCCAGTCAGAAAACCTTACAAGGACTATTATTCCTGCCTCATACATATTTTTAATCTCTTTCTCTACTGCAGGCAGTTGTTTTGGATTGATTCTGCGGAGTTTTTGTCTGAAAGGTTTCTGATTTTCCTTCAAGGGTATCTTGTGTTGTATGATGTTGGTGTCATAGGCCTTTAAGTCTTCATAGCTCCATGCAAAAACATCAATAAATTCCTTAAACATGTCAGTGTATCTATTCTTCATGTCTGCAGGTATAGACTTAGCCAGTTTGATCATTTTGGGCTTATCTTTCGTGCCAATGTTGCATTCTTCTATATCTGAGTCTGCATGTTCTATAGTGGGCTTCTTTGCTACATCATCAAAGTCAAAAAGGTCCTCTAGGGGTGCTAGGCCTCTGGGTATATTCTTGTCTTTGGACTGCAGCACCTCCATTTCCTCATTTTCCGCGTTTTCACATCCTATGGTTGAATTTCCAGTTTCTTCAGAAAAGGTGTTTATTTCTATGTTACAAGGTGGGGATTCTTCATCAGAGGGTTCCTCACTAAGGCAGTCGTCTTCATTTTTAGAGCCTGAACTGGAAAATTCAAACTCTTTTCTGCCTGTCAGGAAGTCCTCAATCTGTTTATCACCTTCAAAGACCTGCCAGTATTTTTCGTTATCCGGCACTGCAGGTCTGAACTTGGTTTGAATGATGATTTGTTGGTCGGCCGGAGTCTTAGGATATGAACTAGCCAGGCAAGCTAATCCGTTAGCAATAGCGTTTTGACCCCTGGGTACAAACACCAAATCGTATTCTACAAAGGTTTTCAATAAATATACTGCATCATTCCTGTATGCTCTAAGTCGGGGATGTTTCGCTGTATATTCACCGTTCACCTGTTTGATAATTAACTCTGAGTCTCTTTTCACAGCTATCCTACGGGCTCCTGATTTTTTCAATAGATTCAGACCCAGGATGAGAGCCTCATATTCTGCAATATTATTTGTGCATTTGAAATGCAGGCTGACCGCATGGCTCTCTGCATGATCATTTTCTGTGTTACGTAGCCACACCCCTGCCCCGGCACGATTTCTAGCACAGGACCCATCAAAATTCATTTCCCAGAGGGGTTCGCCATTATGTTGCGTTGGGGGGTCTGTACTAGGTTGTGGGCTGCCTTGTTCTTCACGTGGTGTATTACTTTGAGGGGTGTGACTAATAGGCCGATTTCATCGTGCTTCTGGTCCATTCCAAGTTTCGTTCTTAGTGTCCTGCCCATGGTTTTCTTCATTGTAGTCTTCTAGAGTAGCCATTATGCTAAAGTCCACGGGCTCTATGTCCTCATTTGTATCTCTGCATTCTGATTCTGGCTCTCCTAAGGATTGGTCGTTATAAATAATGAACGAATCTAGGTCTGTGTGCACAGAGTATAATGGTGAATTTTCAGGCTTCTCGGGGCTACTAACTAGGAATTTCATTTGGGACTCTCTATACAGTCTTCTAAGTTGGCCAAAGATAGGGATAGTGGCATACGAGCCATCCATCTGCATTGTTCCTTGCAGCTTGGCTCCCCATGATCTAAATAGCAGCATGCCATACTTGGGTGGTACATCTGCCACCACAACATCCATGACCATACATTTAGCTGGGATCTGGGTCAAGCTCACACATAAGTCTTTGATCAGGCCTAGGCATTTTACTCTGCTAGAGTCAAACGAATATAGATCTTTGTAAGGTCGTGTTATCTCTAGGCCTAGCTTTTCCATCACTATCTTAGGCATTAAATTGTGTGATGCTCCAGAATCATGCATGGCATTGTGGAGTATTTTATCATGGATGTTGAGACTAATATAGAAAGGTGGAACTACCCCCTCCTGAAACCTTCCCTCAATCTTTGGACCGAACAGCAGGGCGGGTTGATCATCATTCAAATTTACAGTATCATTGTTTTCGCCCAGATTCAATGCTTTCAAAATTTGGCCTTTATATACATCCTGAGTGGCCAGCTCGGATAATGGTACAGAGATTTTGATTTTTGCAATCTCACTCTCTAGATTGAAAGTGGACTGGGTCTTTGGAGTGCCTAATTCTGTTTTATTCGCTACTACCTTAGTAGCTAAATCAGTTTGTGATTTATCACTATGTATAGGGTTAGGAATCATTTTATCAGGAGCACTAACTGCATTGCTAGTGCTGCTGGTTGGTTGGCTTTGTTTTTCAGTGTCTTGGTTGTCTCTTTCTTTTTTTTTCCCAGAACTTTCAGCTGCTGATTTGTTATTTACAACAAATGCTTTAGAAGTTTTATCAGGTCTTTTATTTATGGTAACCTCAGGAGTCTCGGTTTTGGAATTTTCTTGGTTCTTTTTGCTCCTAAGTTCATATTGCTCTCTGACCTGCATCATGGCATTTTCGAATCCTAATATGTAATCTTCAGTTTCTAGCCGTTCCTCATCCCAGTATGAAGGTGAGGGATGATCTTCCTCTGAATCACAGTTAAGGACTGAGTCTTATGTTTCAAACATGTTTATCGCATTCCTTTCAGACTCCTCTATGATTCCCTCATCTTCATCTAAAATTTTTTGGAAAGGGGGAATAACCTGCTGATCTGATTCTTTCTGTCTGTTGGGAGCATTGTTGTTCCTTCTAAAGTTCTGATTCTGGTTTTGATTATGGTTTCTGTTTTGATTGCTAACTGTGCCAACCATTGTTTCCATCATTTGTTGTAGTCTTTCCATGTTTCTAGATATCCTATCATAATTTGGGTCTGAAGTGGAAGCTATGGTGTCATCCCTATATGTTACCCTTTTCTCAGCTTTTAATCTTGCCCTTTTTTCCATCAAGTTTTCTTCTATGGTTATGGCTCCTTTCTGCATGTCTTCCAATGTGTTGTACTCTTTATCTCTAAGCTCGTAGGCCATGTCAGCATCAAATCCATCAGGATATTTAGCCAGGTCCATCCCTTGTGGAGGTTTCATGTGTGGGGGGAGAGCATTGTAAATGTTGTTGAATCTAGTGGTGTAATTGTGGACACTCTCTCCTACGTTCCTCTTAAGGGACATGTAGTCTGCTAGGAGCTGGCGAGGGTTTTATCTTACCTCCCATTTGTCTATGAAGTTTTGATATAACGCAGGTAGATCTTGGATACTGCCAGGAGGTAAACTTTTGAACCATTTCTTTACATCACCCCCTAGGCTTTGGGCAAAGATTCTCATTTTTATTGTTTCATCATCAATTTCCATATAGTCGAAAGAATCCTCCATCTTATCTACATGTTGCTAAGCTGTGATGGGCTCTTTAGCAGTGAAGTGTGGGATTTTTTACTGATAATCATTGGGTAAGGGTAACAAGGGCTGTGGTAAAAGAAAAGGTGCATACCAAGCTGCCATGATAATATGTTGATGAGGTAAAGGGTTGACTTGGACAGCTGGTATATGTATGACAGGAATATTAGGACCAGCAGAAGATTGTTGAGCGTATCTAGGGTGACTGAGACCCAAATTTTGAAGGAAGTGAATATCAGGTGGTGTAGATGGAGGGGTTCCTCTGTCCCTAGTGTGTTGACCACTATGAGATGGTGAACTGTGAAACTCAAGGTCTGGCTGGTATAGATAATTGAATGACCCAGTTTTTGGTAATCTATTAGGTAAGTCTAGGTCAGGGAGAAAAAGTGACAGAGTTGTTAGGTCTTCTGGTGCAGAGTTAGCTCTATGAATGTGACTAGAAATAGTTGGTCTTTTGGGTGTAGGAGCTCCCTTGAGGATACTCTCCGGATTGTCAACTATTTTAGGTGGGTCGGGGTTGGGATAAGCTCTTGTGTGAAAGGTTCTGAAAGCCGGAATGTTGTTTCCCGGTCAAGTAGCTTAACCCTTCTTGTTACTTCTAATGTGGTTGATTGTCGTCTAAAAGGATGGTCTCCTAGTGGAGTCTTAGTGAAACCAAGATAATCAGCAGGCCTACTGATCACCAGTGGAGTCTTTTCATTTAGGAACAATGGATTCACTAGGTGGAGGGTATATCTAAGGGGTTACACTATCCACCACAGTGCTCAGGCACTATCACCTTTCAGGAATCTCCTCAAAAACAACAAACTCCCACAAGAGATTGATTGGGAGGGCATTTACCAGATATGTCACCTCCGAAGAGGGTGAGATTCGGAGGCTACCTGGCCCTTTCCAGGCTCTGTCTAAGAGTGTGGCGGATACTCGATAATGGAGGTCAGTTCAAGAAAGGAGTGACTTACTGCCAACCTAACCAGAGTTCTAAGTCTCTGAGTCTTTAAAAATGTTTAAGGTGAAATGCACTCATATTTTTCCCCAGCGGAGTCGCCATTATGTTGGGGTTCCCATGTTTTGGCCAGGTTGACAAGACCAAAAGATGAGACAACATAGAACCACTTTCAGACCTTAGGATCTATCCCTCCTAGGCCCAGAGAGGGATCTCTCTATAATTGTCAAAGGATTTAGATCTTTGAAGCTCAAATGTTAAGGGTTTTAGGCTAGTTATACGAACGAGGTTTGTTTGTTTGATTTTTTAGGTTTGGTTGTTGGGAATCAGGAAAGAAGGGTCCAGTATAAGACAAGGATGAGAAAAAAGGAAATTAGGCAAGGATAGATAATTCTGAAAACATCAAGGCCATTTGTGAAACCAAGATAATCAGCAGGCCTACTGATCACCAGTGGAGTCTTTTCGTTTAGGAAAAATGGAGTCACCAGGTGGAGGGTATATCTAAGGGGTTACACTATCCACCACAGTGCTCAGGCACTATCACCTTTCAGGAATCTCCTCAAAAACAACAAACTCCCACAAGAGATTGACTGGGAGGGCATTTACCAAATATGTCTCCTCCAAAGAGGGTGAGATCCGGAGGCTACCTGGCCCTTTCCAGGCTCTGTCTAAGAGTGTGGCGGATACTCAATAATGGAGGTCAGTTCAAGAAAGGAGTGACTTACTGCCAACCTAAGCAGAGTTCTAAGTCTCTGAGTCTTTAAAAATGTTTAAGGTGAAATGCACTCAGATTTTTCCCCAGCGGAGTCGCCATTATGTTGGGGTTCCCATGTTTTGGCCAGGTTGACAAGACCAAAAGATGAGACAACATAGAACCACTTTCGGACCTTAGGATCTAGCCCTCCTAGGCCCAGAGAGGGATCTCTCTATAATTGTCAAAGGATTTAGATCTTTGAATCTCAAATGCTAAGGGTTTTAGGCTAGTTATAGGCACGAGGTTTGTTTGTTTGATTGTTTAGGTTTGGTTGTTTGGAATCAGGAAAGAAGGGTCCAGTATAAGACAAGGATGAGCAAAAAGGAAATTAGGCAAGGATAGATAATTCTGAAAACATCAAGGCCATTGGGCAATGGAGTCAAGAAAGGATTTACTTGTGTTCTATGTGCAAGCTTTCAGTTGGGCTAGTTATCTAGAGCATTTGGATCTTAAAAGATTGTTGATGGAATGGAACATTAAGGACTGAAAATGAAAAGAGGGGAAGCAGCCAATCCTGTCTATACATCAGGTCAGAGGTCATCTAACTCTAGACCTGCTTGGACAAAATTAGAGGCAGGACAAGGGGTCTTAGAAAGGCTTAATTGATATAGAAAGATCCTAGTGAGGCAGAGACAGGGTTCTAGACCTCCCAGTGTTCTCAACTCATCCAACTAAATCCTAATAAGAACATCTAAACATAGATTTCATTAATTAATACATCAGAGAGCAGGCAATAACATCCACTACACTGGTTAAACTAATTGAAATCAATATTCAGATACACATATAAGCAGAAAACATAAAAGGCTAGGAGAGAAGCAACATAAGGTACCTATCAAGGGTAAATCTTATGCCAAACTTCTGATGCGAGCCTGTAGAAATGGAATCAAACACAGAGATAAGAAAACATCACCAGCTGCTTTAGATCAGGATCCAAAGAAATGTGCTTTTCATATTAAAAACAACACCAATCAGGTACATCATTGCCCACAGCTTGAACATTCAGTCTGAATACATCAAATCTCAACCTATCTTACAATATTACACAGAGAACTTGTCTCAAGAGGAAAATGCTTGCATTTCTCTGATATCTCATCAAAAACCTTTACAATGTTTCTTTCTGAGTTTTATAGCTGAAGGGAAGTAGTAGAGGTAGGTGAGGCACTAAATGCCATATTAAAAATCTGAAAAGAAAGATGGTCGAGGCCCATTCTGCTTGTATGCTGAGTATTTAATCTCTGTCACCCCTTTTATGAAAGAGTGATCTTCTTTAGATATGGTTTTGACGTGTTTCGTCTGTGGCACTCCTGGTGATTTGAACAGAAATAAAATAAACTACTGAGAAGTCTGCCATATAAATGCTCTGGTGGTTTTGAACTGCTGTCAGGGTGGAAATTCCTTCAGGGATAGGGTGTTAAATAAAAGCTGTATGGACGCCCTGTACTTGATGAGGAAAAACATTCTGCTGACGAATAAACCTTGATGTTACCTTTTACTCATGCTCAGGATCTTCTGATCAATCCTCGGGGTCTTCAAACTGGTGCTTTGCCTTTTTAGACTGTTGATTTAAGGCTCAAGATCTTCATTAGCGTGCCTTAATCTCCTTTTCTTTATACTGGAACACTCTGTCGCTTCGTCTCTGCCTCTGACAGGTTAGCTTGAGCTTTTAATAGTGCTGGAAGGTTTTCTCCAGAGTCTGAACCCTGTTCCTTTAATGAACGTCTCGTCTTCACCTTCCTGGGTCATTTTTCATAAATTCTGCCCCGCCGACTGATCTTCTTTGGGTGTCTCCCATCGCCGCCAGCGAAGATGCACTGCCGGCCGGCCATTCCAACACCAACAACACGCAAGGAAGCAACAAATTTGATAGAAATCCATGGGTGGGGATGGTGGATGTGGCGTGGATGCAGAAAATTGCCATGCAGATGCTGAACTGGGGGAGAAATCGCGAAAAACAGTGACAAATTGCCCTGGTGGAGGCTTGGCGGTCCGCGGAGTGAATTTGACTGAAAAACATTAAAAAACACGAATTTGGACGAATATATGCAATAGAATGGGCGTATGTTCAGAGGATACACATGGGGTGACGTGGCATACGGAAGAGACACGTGGACGGATGATGTGGAGGCTCGGGCGACAGCAGAATGGTCAACGGCGGGAAAATGAATCTGGACCGTCGATCATGGTGGGATATACGACGGAAAACACATCCGGGGCGAAATACAGTGGGCCAGGGGTACGGCGGAGATGATTTAACCCGTGCGCAGCTTTGTTGATGGATGACCGTCGGATGAGGCGCTCAGGATCGGACGGCTTTTATAAATTTCGCTGTGCGACTTTGGCCGAAAGATAATGCGCGGGGAGAAAGCGGTTTTGCTGTCGTACAAGGGAAAGGTGGCAAGCGCTGAATGGAATCGCTGGGTGCTCGAGGAAAACCACCTGCCGCGCATAAGCGGTGCGGAATAAACTAGGTGGTTTCTGAACAGTGCACGTGGGACCACCGGCACGGGGAGATTCTGAACTGTTAGATCGTCATTTAAACGGACGACGATGGCGCGCTCAGGGGAATGGACTATGGGCGTGGGAGGTAAGTGCCTTCTGGGCAAGTGGGTGGTTCCGGCATTGGGTTCTGTGGAAGGTAAAGGAGCGCGGGGCTATCAGAAGAGGGGCTAAGCCTGATATAAGGCTCCAAGTGGGTTTTTAAGCCATTTTAATGCAATTTGACACCAACAAAGGGGAACGATAGGTGAATGAAGGGGATTTTTTGGGTATTTTAGAGGATTGACAGGAGAAATGGAGGAAACAAGGGGACTTTGTCAAAGGGGCAAAGCATTAAAATGAGGGCATTTGCAGGGATATAAGGGGGAAAACAGGCCCTTTGAGAGATGGATCAGCAAGGGGGATCCGTTTTAGGCATAGCACTTAGAGACTTCAAGGATGATGGATTTTCAGGGGAAAGGCATTCCTTGAAGGCTCCAAAGCATAATAGCCCCCAGCTTACTTGTCAAGAATTTCATAGGGGGGCTAACAGTATCTACATCATTGGAAGTAATTATCAGTTTTTATAAATTGTTGCTTGTATATATTTCACTTGAAAAATAAACACCCACTTAATTTGAATTCTTGAATGTGACATGTTGACCTCATAGTGAGTAATTATCCTTGTAATGGCTTCAATCCTAGTTGTATGAGAGGCCCTCAAGGACCGAAACATGTATATTCCTCATGTTGAATATAAAGTTATTTATTCAAATGTGTGTGTGTGTGTGTGCATGCGTGTGTATCCAAAAATAAATGTATATTCCATATTGAATATGCATTGTGTTGTTTCAAATGACTATCTCAAAAAGTTGATAGCTTTGTGCAAAAATATATTTTAAATTCAATAAGAAAACATGAACAAATTTCCAAAAGGTATAGCCTTCATCTTCTTATATATATATATATATATATAATCAAGGGAAATCATCATCTCTCTTAACTTGAGGGCGAGAGTGACGGTCAATACAAAAATATTCATAGGAACATAGCCATTACATCAATATTTATTATCATCATTTCACTTACAAGGAATTGAACCTAAGCAGGGGGGATAACAACCATTTTTTCCAACCACCCAAGATAACCCCAATTGACACACACACACAAGTTTCCTAAGCATACTTGCAAAAAATATTAAATAGAACACGTGAAAATTCACTGTTGAGACATACCAGTATGTTGTATTAATTTTATACATTTTTACACATTGATGCATTAAATCATTGTTACACACAAATGCATTTCAAGGTTTATGTGCTTGAGTGCCAAAACCATTTTTATGCACTGATGTGTTTTAATTAATTAAGTACATCGATGCATGTTCAATATATGAGAATCGATATGCACACGATTATAACACATAGAAATCACTATTACATTTGTGCATGCACCAATACTAATAATTGTAATGAATTCACTGGGGTGCATAAGTACAACACCAACAATGTTTAGTTCAATGATATCATTGTTCTTGTTGTTGATATTGCCAAGATTTTGTGTTGTGTAAGGATATATACAACCGATGGTTTACCATATATAGAGCATTAATGTTTTATAGTTTAATATGAATTGTTGTGTATTGAATATTGGGATAATGATTTTCCTTAGTATATGAAGTGCAATAGTGGAAAAAGCCTCCAAATGCCTATAAATTTCATTGTAATAAACATCAACTAAAACCTATACAAAAATTTCTTTTGCAATAGTAGATATTTCATTGAAGGATTTTTTTATCATTTTTCCCAATTTGGTAACACTAAAATATATTAGTAATCATTGTTTTCCTTGTAGTAGTGTTCTTAGTAAAATTTTCACATTATTCTATAAGCTTAAAGGACTACAAGTATCTTCTCATCCTAGTTGTCTATGCATATGTTGCAAATATTTGTTAATCCATGTTCTCCAATTTTATTGAATGCTTCATTTTTCTTTTTACTTGTGGATGATAGAAGCTCATTTTCTTATGATGAATCATGAATTCTCGTTAGTGCTTTGATCATTTTTCCCAATTTAGCAATACTAAAACACATCGCTAATTTTTTCTTTCCTTGTAGTAGTTTTCCTAGTAAATTTTTCACAGTGTTCTATAGGCTTAAAGGACTACAAGTATCTTCTTATCCTAGTTATCTATGCCTATGTTGAAAATATGTGTTAATCCATGTTCTCTAATTTCATTAAACACTTCATTTTTCTTCTTACTTGTGGATGATAGAAGGTGATTTTCTTATGATGAATCATGAAATCTCTTGTTAGTGCTTTGATAATTTTTCCCAATTTGGTAATACTAAAATACACCACTAATTGGTGTTTTCCTTGTACTATTGTTCTTATTAATTTTTTCACATCGTTCTATGAGCTTAAAGCACTTGAAGTATCTTCTCATCTTAGTTGTCTATGCCTATGTTGCAATAATTGTTAATCCATGTTCTCCAAATTTATTGAATGCTTCGTTTCTCTTCTTGGTTGTGGATAATAGGAGGTACTTTTCTTATGATGAAACATGAAATCGCTTGTTATTTCTTTGATAAAAGGTTTGTGTGATTGGTCATCAACACCTTCAGGCATTCAAACCTTGTAAATATTATTAAATTTCAAGCACACTAAATTTTAACTCAGATACTTTGTATGTGTTGCTTTAATCCACCTCACTATATATTTGGTTAGAGCTATAACATACCTTGTTCTAGTTTTCCACACAAGTGGATCAATGGGTCCTACAAATTCCAAATCCCATTTCTTAAATTGTTTAGTTGCAACAATTAAGAATAGTGGCACTTAATCTTTCACTATCAATTTTCCTCTGCTTTAACGTGTATCACAAGGGCACTTGTATTATTGTTCATCTTGTAACAATGAAAGCCACCATAAACTAGTGCCTCGCACCTTCTATTTTATAATTTTTCTTGCACCATGGCCCCTTCTTGTCCCTTCTTTTACTTCATGTAAACTATATTCCCTCTTTTTGTAACAAAAAACATATCTTACCAATATTCAAATTGCAATGATTTTATATAACCATCCTGCAATGAGTTGATAATTTTTTATTTTCACCATTTTATTCTTCCATGTGTATGTATAAATACTTGGGGCTAATCCTATTGTTAAAAATTATGAGTTTCTACAAGTTGATATGGAACTAATTTACCAGCTATGATTATATGAGTTTAGTTGTTCAACATCAATTGCTCCTTTCGTTTCTCTTGACAGTTTTTTTTCTCAAATGATATTAATTGAGATTATGTTTTCCAAGTTTGTCTACAATGTCAAAATCATATCTTGGAATACTAATAACTATCCACAATTTTTTTCTTTTAGTATAAGTCTTATGTTGTGAATGTTTTAATGCATAGTCATCAACAAAAAATTGCAAATGGTTTATAAACAAGTTCATTGAAAAAATATCCCATGAAGACTTGAGAATTTCCAAAGAGGACCTTTGAGCTCACCTACCTTGACACATATAGAAAATTTTTCCTTCATGATTATACTCTCATAGATTTAGGGGACATGAATTCTTTTTAAACTATTAGAGCAAAGACTATGGGAGTCAAAAGGGAAGGTTCATATGTTTCAGATGCATAATGTAGAGGTGTAGAATTAGAATAAATAAGCTTTGCATTCCACCCTAGATGCAAAAATGTGGGTGTAATTCTCCCTCCCAACCCCTTGGACTTCCAAATCATAGTGGGAGGTATTAATTTAATCTAACCCAAACTTCATGATCTCATTATGGAAATGGAGTTACAAAATTTCCTTCATCCCCAAAGTTGGAAAAATCAACTTTGGACAACACCATCATGTTAAACTTGTTGAAAAATGCAGCAAGAAATTCTCAATTTGATTTTGCCTTGATTAAATTGAGAACATTCGAATTTCCACATCAACAGAAAACTTGGATACAGTTAACTTGTCTGACATGGCTTGTGTCACCAATTTTACTCAATAAATTCAAGTTGGAGGAGTTAGAGTTCAATTAAGCATGTGTGATTACTAATTTATAGCAAAAAAAGTCATTTATCTCAGGTTGTTTTCATTTAAACTAGTTCGAACTATTGTAGGAACTAGTGGAAGGTCAGTTAAGTAGTGGGGCTTCAATAAAACTTAGTGATCATCCAGTTAACTGATCAATCATCCCAAAATAGCTAGTGCATGCAGAGAATTTGATTTCCCCAATTGTGGTGGAGATTCCAAGGCAGTGTAACATCAGTTGTAGACTAGTCTTGAGTGTACATGTGTTCCATGCAGTCATATGATCAACCCAGAGAATTTCACAATCCATTTTGGAGAAATTCCTAAATAATAGGGGCCTAATTTGTCAAGGAATTGTGCAAGGAAACAGAGGCTCAAGTAGAGCCAAATTTTGACTAAGTCAAGGTTAGTGCTTCTTAGTGAGTAGAGAGATAGGTTATTAACTTGTAGATTGTGCTCAGTTGAGAAAAGCAATTGTAATACATCTCTATTCATCGTATTAATGAAAGAAGACAAGGGGTTTTTAGCAGATATCTTTCCCCAGAAAAAATATTGTGTGCACGCATGTTATTTCTTATTGCATGTTTGAGATTATTGTTATAAATTGTGAATTGATTTCCGCGTAGCAGTAGAGTAGGTTTCTGACGTGATTTTGATTAAAAAATCATGAGAATTTGAAAATATACACCATAATTTATACATGGTATTAGAGCAGGATTCACATTAAAACAAAAATTTCGAAGTTGTTTCTTAAAAGGATCAAATTTGAAGTTCAGTGCAGCATGATCTCTTCAGAGCTGAGAATATGGCCTTTAATGGACTGAGGAGAGAGTATTCCTTGGAAGGCAACTCTAATTTTATCGCATGGAAGGATCGCATGGAGACAGTATTGGATGAAAATGGATTACTAGAATACATCAATACAAAAGTTGCAAAACCACAAGCGTTTGATGCCCATAACCTTGCTCAGTGGAAGAAAGGTGTAACCAAGGTGAGGAAAATAATATTGGAGTGAGAATGGGACCACATTGTCACCAATATACATGGGAAAGAAACTCCGTATGCAATGTGGCAGGCACTGATAGATCTGTTCCAAAATAGCAGTGACCATGGAAAATTGGCACTTAAATATAAACTTTGAAATATCAAGATGCAGAAGAATGACAGTATTCAACAATATCTTAGTAGGTTCATACAAGTTCGTGATGAGCTTGCAATATTTGGTGTTGTTTTTTAAAATGGTGATTTGGTGAGCCTAGCCCTTCTAGGCCTTCCCAAGAGTTGGCATAGCTACCAAGATTCAGTGAACGGGAGGGAGAAACTACTGAATTAGGAATGCTTATGGTCTAATTTGGTACTGGAGGAAATAAGGAAGAATACTAGAGATGGGACTTCTTTCAAGGGTGAGGATGAAAAAAACTTTGCATTAGTTAGAAAGGGAAAGAAACGAAAAGGGAAGAAATCTCAATCCAAACTAGAATCCATCCAAGAGGGCAAGAAGAAATATTTGTCCAAAATTAAATGCCTCCATTTTCATGAATTTGGGAACTATGCCACGAAGTGTCCACACAAAATGGCAAGCAAGAAGACCTCAAGAGGAGAAGCAGGTGAAGCCTTGCCTTCATAGTTCGAGCTTGAATTTACTCTTATCACATGCATGGCCATGGCATAATGATCGGGAGTGTGTGGTACTTGGACTTAGGTGCCTCACTCTGCACTATAGGGTGTAGATACTTTTTTAGTGACCTGGAGGAAAAATATTTGCAGATGCACATCGATATGGGGGATGACGGAAGGTATAACATGACTGGGGTTGGTACAATCACCTTTCAGAGGGATTCAAGCTCCCCTCTCAGACTCAATGATGTCATGTTCGTTCTGGGCCTAAAGAAAAATCTCATATTTGTTGCAGTTTTGGAAGACCATGGTTATGATGTGATCTTCAGCAAAGGAAAAGCATTCCTGAGACACATAGCCATGGGATAGGTGAAGTAGATCAGGGTTCATGTGAAGAACATGTATAATCTATATGTGGAAGACTATGTTGCATTAAGAAATAAGGTGAAGAAGTTGAATATTCGTGATGTCAATGAACTTTGGCACAAAAGACTAGGCCATTTGCATCATGGCGCCATGAAGATTATGAAGCAAATAACCAAAGGCCTCAAAAGGAGCACTCGAGTAACGGGATGTATGCAAATGATGTACCTTGGAGAAGTACACAAAATCCACATTTCATGATGGGGACAGAAAAACACATGTAGTCCTTGAAAGGATCCACTCTGATGTTTGCAGACCTTTCTCGACAACCTCCACTACTAGAAAAATATTTTGTCATTTTTATTGATGACTTCTCATGAAAATTTTGGATCTTATTCATGCAGAAGAAAGATGATACATCCTACAAGTTCGTAGAATTCAAGGCACTGATTGAGAAATAAACTCGTAATAAGGTCAAGGCTCTCAAGAGAAATAATGGAGGTGAGTATGTGCCGAATGAATTCAAATATTTATGTGAGAAAGAAGGCATTCGACGAGAGTTTACTTCACCCCACAACCCACAGCAGAATGGGGTGGCTGAGAGAAAGAACTGTAGCATTTTGGGAGCAGCAATGGAAATAGTGCAGGACCAAGGCCTACCACTACACTTGTGGGAAGATGCATGCAACAAATCATTCTATTTGTAGAATCAGATTCCTCATCAGATTTTGGGCATGATTACACTGGAGGAGGCTTTCTCGGGGAGAAATTCACATGTGTGGCACTTCAAGATTTTTGGAGCCTCCATTTATTTCCATGTATCCAAATAATCAAGGAATAAGATTGATCTGACAATAGAATTGGGGGTATTTTTTGGTTACACAGAAGCTCCTCACAACTACCATGTGTAATTTTCATCCCTCAAAATGAAATTTGTGTGAAGGGATGTAAAATTTTATGAGGAGAAATTTATGTGGTGCTCTCTTTAGAGGGAGCTTTAGATCCCACAAAAAGAGGATCTCTTAGCTCCAAAGGAGGAGCCTCAGGAATTTGTGGAGCAACCACAAATTGAGGAGCAAGCCTGTGGAGATAACCACTCAAGCAGAACCATCTAGAGAAGGCAGAAAATGAAAAAGGGAAGTTGAGATACTTGTGCAATATGTGAGCACTACAAGGAAAAGACCCTATAGCGGGTGGAGGTTTTTGCGGATGTTTTTCTTCTGGTGCGCTTATCATCCTAAACCGCATTGGTGCATTCAACTAGAGAAAGCACCAATGTGCACAAAACATTGGCCCCACTGGGACACCATGCGCTCCATACAAACCCGCCCAGTGCGTCTTATTACTGTAGCGCACCGGTGCTTTACAAAGATTTTGCACCGGTGCGATCAAAAACCCCGTGCCAAAACTGAAACAGGCTGGTGTGGTCTTGAGAAACTGCACCGGTGCGCCTATAAAACCCATGCACTGGAACAGGGTTAAATTAAAAAAAATTACGGCCAAAAATCTGCATTTTTCACTTTTCATTGCTCCAGAGCTCTCAAGCACCGGTGAAACTTTACCTTGTGTGAGGCGCCCTACCATCGGTGCTCCCATTGCATGCACTGTTGTTGTTCATTGCACACCATCTCCATTTTGAATTTTTCAAAATGGTGGGCAATTTTAGTTTTGAAAATTCTACAGCCAATATGCCTCCTCGACTACCAAATGTATAGGTATTTTCCTTTTTTTCCATAATTGAACCTTTTAACGGATTATTTTTTAAATTAGCATAAAATTCACCTTCTTTTAAAATAAAATAAAAAATCCCACGTGGTGCGCTCGAGCCATTTGGCTCACACTAGTTTGTGATGTTGCTTATAAATTTACAGGCCGCACCACAACCAATGCTAACGGTATCTGCACCGGTTCCGGGGCGGTACCGAAAGGCGCACCGTGATTTTTTAAAATTTTAAAAAAGTGCGGTGCAGTCGGTTACCCGGTCGCACCGTTGACCCTGTCGAATAGTGGGAATGTGGTGCGTTGACGAAAATATCCGCCCAAGGGCTGGTAATTTTTTTAGCGCACCACATTATGGCAATTAGAAATTATCAACAGTGTGGCCTGGTTAAATACTGCATCGTTGACTCTATAGTGATGTCAGGAGGACGGTGCGCTGACCAAACTATACGCCCCGGGGAGTATAGTTTGGTCAGCTCACCACCCTCCTGACACTGGTCCATAGTCAACGGTGCGGTCTTTCATACCACCGCACTGTTGACTTTGGAACAATGCCAAGACGGTGGTGTGCTAAAAATTTTCAAGTGGACTAGCTCTAGTGCGCTGCAAATTTTCTGGTGCACCACCTCCGGTTCACGACAAAAAAAAGACGCACCGTTACCGGTGCATGCCTGTTTTTTGTGGCACACCGATTGTTTTTTTTTTCAAAAAAATTTATATATGTATATTCCTAAATACATGTCTCATTTAATAAAAAAATTGTATTTAATATTTCAATCATTCCGTGACGTGAAAGGAGATAAGAGAGGGAACAGCATCAGCAACAGGCGGGCCAGTATAACCACAGTATAACATGGTTCGCCTGTGGGAGGCACGAGAGAGGGAGAGAGATGCGTACCCTCGCCCTATTATAGCAGCTACCAATGAGATCCTAAGGTAGGTAGGCCTCGTCAAGTTTTATGACGAGGATACATCCATGAAGGGCCATGGTGTGTTTTTGCGACATCTTATTTGCAGGTGGAATGCCCACCTACAGGCTCTCCGGGTTGGTCCTAACGAGTGGTATGCACCCACTGAGGAGGAAATCTATTTCATTTTTGGCCTATCGCTGAGAGGGATGGATTTTCCCTCGTTCCCAAAAGTTTCAGTTGGCTATGCAACAAGGATTCAATTGGTGTACTCCCAAAGATACATTTGCACGGATATACTGTCTCCTTCATATTTTCAGGCCTCTGGAGGTCAGTTACATATTTCTTCATTTAGTAGTGAGGAGGTGAGGTGCCTCTCACTTGTGATTTAGACCATTTCACACAACACCAACGACGGGAAACACATTAGTTCTCTACTTCTATATTATGTTGATTATTTAGTACAGGAGCCACGACTTGTCAAGTGGTCTGCCATTTTTTTGCGTGAGTTCTGTACAACTTTAGATAGATATCATGCTCATGCACAAGGGAGGGTCAACTTCCCTTTTTCTTTAGAGCTATTTTTTTTTTATGTTTTGAGAGGTTTCTAGAGACGAGGCCTACTTTTGTTCGACAACCTCGTAGGCCAATGTTGCATGTATGGATGCACATGTGGGGACAAATGATGCCCAAGAGGGGCGAGACTGAGTTTTCCATGAGGATATCACATGATGCACTGAAGTTGCTAGCTATTGTTGATGAGCATCCCTTCGTTATGGTCCCCTCTCCTTATGTTGGTTTGGATTGGTGAGGGTGTGCCAACATCCTCTTCACAGATGATGAGCCACCAGATGATAGAGGTAATATAACTGTTTTATTTAAATTTATTCTAAAATGTTCTTTAACTTGTTTTTATTAAATTGTTTAATGAAATTTTATAATTATTGCTTTCTACTTATATATATTTTGTAGACATTGGGTATTTTGATGGCGATGAGATGCCAGTGCCATCAAATGATCCAAGTGTGAATCCTGATGACGATCAGAATATGGTAGATGTCGAGGATCATGAGGTCGGTGCAGACAGACCTGCTCCTGCTGGTACGTTGGTACCAACTTTTGCTAGGCGTAGGATTGATAGTAGATTGAGGATGGAGTTGGGCGACCAACTCTGTGCATTGTTTGTTGAGGTGAGATTTAGGCCTACCACTATTAGAGATATACAGGTCGATGCTAGCCTGGTACATATTTAGAAACAAAATCTCACATTGTATAGAATTATACAACATCAAATTCAAAAATATGAGCCACGTCCACACTTTCAAGTGCTTGAATAGTTGTAATTTTTCTCTTAATGCAATCCTAAACTGACATGACAATATCAACACCACTATAAACATTATTTTTTCACACATCTAGTACCCAATTTGTCATGTTGACAAGCAGTTCCATCCCCAATGCAAAGGCTGATAGAACCTTAGGATGGAGGGGCTTCCGGGATTCCATATAAAAAGGAAAAGGGTTTTTCAATATGTGCTCCATTCAATTGAATATTTGATTAGACTTGATTGAATTTTCCCACACAACTGTGACTTTGGAGGTCCTTGTTTGTCTCCATCTACATTATTGTTAAATATCTCTACATTTGAAAGAGTTCTTCCATCAAGCTGAAGCAAACCTTTGTATATTTTGTAGGAATAAATCGCTCCATTGCAAGGAAGATTATTATCTCACTTTATCTTGTAAAAATGTACAAATAAACCTATAAGGGAACTTATAATAATTCCACAAAATGTGGCAAACCATGGTGTAGAAAAAAAAATCTTAAACTAGCCCCTTTCTACAAACAACTGGAGGACGACAACTGAAAAGGACAAAGACATAGAAACTCCAATCCCCATGGCTTCATTAACACCTTTCACGTTGACTAAATTAGGTCCTGGATGGAACAAAATTTGCAAATATCTTTTTCCAACAGCCCCAATTGGTTTAAGTTTGAATTTTTTGAATTCCAAAGTAAATAATAAGATTTGCAACAAACCCATTCCAAATGAAAACTTGGCTAGTGTTTTTAGTCATGCAATTAGAAAAAAAATAATTCCCCATTCTGGTATGTCCCTGATATATGTTATGTTTATATTTTTTTCAAACTGATTTAGAGTGTTTTTAACAAAGAATAATCCCAAAATCATACTAATTTGATGATCTTGAATATTGAAACTACCATAATAGTCACCACAAAGAATCTCATGGTATCAAGGTTAGAATTAATATAATTTTCTCTCCATGTGCAATTATTATTTCACTAAATCACAAGGATTTTATTTGAAATGTGTTGTCTAATGTCATCCTAACCAACCAATTGTTGATATATTGTCGTACAATTTCTTGATTATTCAGTTGATCTTGATATATTCTTTATCGTGGGTCTATAAGCTCATCTTGGGCTATGTTGGTCTCTTGTAGTTCCATGACATAATTATTATTCCATTTCATGACAGGTCACCTTCTACTAGCACCAATACACAATAATTTTTATCAAAATAAAGCTCCAATTTGAAACCTTCTTTAAATTACACAAGCTTCTCCCTCGGTGAACCCTCAATATTTCAGGAATGCAAGCACCCTAAACATTTAGAGAGATTCCACCTTGGTCTCCAACATGTATCCTATTCATGTCTTTTTATGTATTGCATGCCTTTCTGGCATCTTCAAAGTATGGGAACTACAAATATAATATAGTTTGTTGAATTGTAGCATCCCTTAAATATGGATGTACATTTGAACCATCTCGTGCCAAAAAGAAACAATGTTCTTTAAATTTGACTTTTGTTTTCCTCTCAGTGAGCCCATTTAAACCAAAATCAGTATAAGCTACACAGTTGAATAGATTAAAAACTTACTAGGATTTTTTAACAGAGAAGGTATTTCGAGGATTTGTTTTTCTCATCTTGGTAAGGCAGAAACCCCTGCCCAAGCTCATGAAAACACCACGCTCCTCTGTTTTAATATTTATCTTGAGAGTGCGATTGGGTTGTCCCAGAAACTTCCCACAATAAAAGGGTGTTGAAACCTTTGCTAAACTTGTTACAGGGAATTGTGAACATGTGATTTTAGCTTGCTTTGGTGAACATGTCTTGGGTTATGTTGATCTCCCATGGTTCCACAATGTAATTCTTATTTTGTTTCAATATAGGTTTCCTTCTACTAGCACTAATACACAATATTTTCTTATCAAAAGCAAGTTTCAATTTAAAACCTTCTTCAAAATTACACAATCTTCTCCCTTGGTGAACCCTCAATAGTTCAGGAATGCATGCACCCCAAATTTCTAGAGAGGGGCCACCTTGGTCTCTAAAAAGCATCCTATTGATGTCTTCTAATTTATTTATTTCCTTCCTTGCATATTCAAAGTATGGGCACTGTAAATATAATATAGACTACGAAACTGCAACACCCTTTAAATATGGATGTACATTTGAACCATCTCTTGCCAAAAAGCAATGATGTGCTTTAAATTCGACTTGTATTTTCCTCCCAATGAGCCCATTTAAACCAAAATAAATAGAAGCTACATAGTTGAATAAATCAAAAACTTCCTGGGAGTTTCTAATAGAGAAGGTATTTTGGGATTTTTTTTTCTCAGCTTGGTAAGGTAGAAACCCCTGGCCAAGCTCATGAAAACACCATGCTCCTCCGGTTTAATATTTGTTTTGAGAGCATAATTGGGGTGACCCAAAAACTTCCCATGATCAATGGGTGTCAAAACCTTTACTAAACCTATTTAGAGAATTGTGAACATGTGCTTTGAGCTTCCTTTGGTTCACCTATAACATATTTTTTATGCAATGTGTGCAATAATTTTTTGCCTCTACTAACCTCTACTTGTTAGAATATTTACCTTTACCTTGATCAAAAAATCCATCTATGTAATTAAGTAATGGTATAAAAGGCCTTTGACCAACTAATAGTAATGTTGAGATGCATTTGTTGCTATCTTCCTCAGATTCGGCCTCTCAAAATTTGTCCTTGATACTTCGATCTTGGACTTCACCATCAACTATAGGAGTAGACTCATTGATTAAATGTACTAGGTATTTGGTCATGCTTGTATCTTCAACGAAATTTTCATCTTAAAAGGTTGGGTCTCATATTTTAGGCTTGAAATTTCTCCTTTCTTTCCTTGCCAAGCTTCCATTAGGTATGCCACTTCTAGCGCAGCTCTAGAATACTGCTCCATCAATTCACTTGTTTTATTTTGTTGCCTTCTAGAAAAATTTATTAGATCCTCCATATCTTCCATGGTACCTTCAACTTCTGCCTTCGGTTCACTTTTCTTTAGGCTCAAATCTAGCCAAGACCATCCTTTGATGCCACTATAATGTACCAAAGATAAGCTAGCCAATTATTTCTATCAAACTTCAAGATTATCTTTGACAACTCTCTTTGAATAGTTGGCATGCAAACTTGTCAAGGAATTTAGGAGAATACATCAGCATATCAATACCAAAATTTCATCAAATACTTCATAAATGAATTAAATAAATTTCAAAAATAAATGTGAGGGGCCAAAATAGATTTTATTGAAATGGATCTTCAATTTTTACAATCAACTTAGGAGCAGAACCTAAACTCGCTTTACTGAAAAAAGGAGACTAAATGCATTAATTTGTTGAAAATACAAGCTTTGGAAATTCGCTCCAACATACATTGTACTCACTCGACATCTTGGACAAATTAATCAAATATTTAGATTGATTGATATCATACTAAGATGAAAATATCCATCCCGCTACAAAATTGGATTTGGCCTTGATAAAGATAATGCTTTCTTATAAAATGAGCTCAACTTCTATGAAAGAGTGCTTGGCCACTCTGAAACTTATATGGAGACCCATAAAATGTGCCCAAAATTGTTTTCATTTCCCTCATGGAATGTTAGATTCAGACTTGGCACTTTCTTCTGGAAAATGTGTCTCCTTGAGGAGAAATTAGCTCTCTCTACAAGTGAATTCAACCCTATTTATTTAGCCTCAATGGTGGCAACAATGATCATGAAATCAACTTCCCTTCTTTAATCTTCATAGGACTGGAATAATCTTGTTGATCAACTCTCCATGCAGAATAAATAACAAGGTAAACGTTCAACTCAGCCTCCAAATATTTACACAATTTTGTTGTACTAATCAAGCCTTGAATGATGGAAAAAATTTGACCTTCACAAAGATAGATCAGGCCTTTCTGAGTGACTGACTTGACCCCTTAGAGAGATCAATTTGGCCTTCTAATGGATCATGAATTCTTCAGGATATTCACCTCTTTTATCAGCTTATAGGATCATAAATTGATATGTACAAGAACCAAACTTGGCCACTAAAACAAAGAATTAATTCATCCCTCTATATTTATGTGTGATATATACAAATTGACCTCCCTTATTATTGTTTTAATTTCAAGATGATGTTGCTCGTTCATTTTCTAATTTTTCTTCAAATTTTAGGAACTCGAGCTTCTCATAGGACAAACTTGGAACCTTGAGATCAATAGGAATATTGTCCTCCTGCAAATGAAAAGTATGTTCAAGAATTTTTGCAATCAAACTCGTTTATACCTTCACAATAAACTTCATAAAATAACCCAACTAGGGTGGAAAAATTTCCCACCGAAATTGAAGAGAAACTAGATAGGGTGGTAATGAGATCCATCGAAACTAGTGTGAGGATCTCACTTGAAACCCTCTACTTGAAACTCGCTTGAGCTTCTCTTTAATGGAAATAATAAATCATGAGATATAATAATCCTTAATGGCTTTCTCTCCCTTCTTTTATAAGATTTTGTTGAACCTTCTCCATTTTTCTAAAATTCTCCTTTTTATTATTTAATTGAAGAGCCATTATTTTATTTAAATGACTTCTACCCTGTTTTTTAATTAATAATTAATTTCCCCATTTAATAATAATAAAATATAAAAATTTGGAAAACTCCTTAGTCCCTAGATAAATTTGTTTCCCTTCTTTCTATCCTAAGGAAACAATTGGGGTAGCGGGAAAAATGTCTTTGTGATCAAAATGGTGGGGACATCACAAACCAAGAATTTGAGTATCTTACACTTGAATATCCCTTGTTACTCCAAATACTCTTACTAACCAAATATTTTAAATGCCAATGGTTCAAATTGGATATACATCATCTACTCATCGATGTAACTTAAGATTACTTTCAAATCAGGATATCTCGTGTTCCAGATATGTAAATTGATTTGGAATTTTGATGATGCTTATAGCTTGTGGCAGGGTCCATGCCAAATACTTTAAATCCTAGATCATAAATTTCACTTTGGAATTCATCAATGACTTCACACCATGAATTTTTGTTAAACCAGATATTTTTAACCTTGGATGCCTCCACCAATCTGGATGATAAAAATCTACGATCAAATTTTGTTTATGTCTACATCGATTAAAATCTGGATGATGGAAATCTACGATCAACTTTTGTTTATGTCTACATCGATTAACGGATATGACATTTGTCAAAAGTTGAAATTATAAAGAATGGATTCGGTCTGGTCTTCTAGACTCATGTGATTGTAGACCTAGAATTGAAACAATTGATGATGGATTGTGATTTCGAATATGTGGAATGCTTACAACATTCCATTCTTCTTGCAACAAATAAAGAGAAACCATTTTACCCATACACAAATAGTCATGATCATCATACGGATAAGAAGAACAGAAAGTTATATATATATATTCTTCATCTCTTCACATTCTCACATTTTTTCAAAACTCAGAAAACTCTCGCACCCTAACTCTCTCAACTACAATTGATAATCATGATCATCATACAGATAAGAAGATAAGAAGAACAAATAGTTTTATATATATGTATTCTTCCTCTCTTCACATCCGATCACATTTTTTTCAAAACTCAGAAAACTCTCGCTCCCTAACACTCTTAATTACATTCCAATTGTATGACATAGTCTCTCGTACTAGATTCAACAAACTTAATCTATTTCACTAAATTATCTAACAAAATTCTAAATTGGCTAAATTTATCCCTTAACATAGCTATCAAATTACACTCATCCTATCTCCCCTAATAATATATATTCTTCCTAGAGTATATTTAGGAAAATATTACAAATGAGATAAAATTAAGGAAACCAACTACCTTTGGTAAATAGGTGTTAATCTAAAAAGGTCAAAAATTATTTTGATTGGTAGAGGCTCATGAATGAAAAAGTCACGTGATAAGCAATAACTATAAATTAATAGTGTCTCTGTATATGTTGGAAACTAATTTGGATGATGATGGATTCTTGTTGACTTGGATGAGCGCTACCTATTTGCGAGGTATGAACCTCTTAAGGCCCATTCATCCTAATGATCTACATTGAAAAAAGAATAGAGTTGAGTATTAGTGATGTTGATGTTCTTGTTTACTAGATTGGAAATGAACATGTTGAATGAGATTGAAACTTGAGTTATGTGTTAATGGAACTATAGTCGATCTAGCTAGAATGCTCATCTATTATGAAAGTGATGATGCAACAATAATAAAACTAGAAATTTCCTCTAAAGGTGCAAAGACACATGGAAGGAATTGAACATACCTATGATGTTATTGAGAAAATGTTGCATCAAAATAAATATAACAACCTAAAGGGTGAAGGATGGAGGGGAGGAAAAGTGTTCAGGCTTGCAATAGACTCACACTTGTGTCGATCCTTATTTGACAGATGTTGCTCGAACCACCTGGCTAAATAATTTTTTTTCAATCATACCACTATGTCAAAATATTATATATATATTATATCCAAGCTATAACATGCAATGTAATGAGGAGAAACATTACCATATGTCCTCGTGGGAATTGATGCAAAAAAAATGTAGTTTTACGGAGGAAATGACTAAATTCATTGTGTGTTGATAATGAGATTAAATAAAGAGAACCTTTCAGGAGTGGCCTTCATATTCCATGATATTATGCAATCAACATAAAGAAGGGGGTTTGTTTTAGAATTTTAGCTATCTCCTTTTAAAAAATTTAAATTAATTTGGAGCCATTATTTCCAGTTTTAAATTTAAATTTAAATTTTTTCTAGCAAAGATTTGTTGGAATTGCAAATTTATGTGGTTTAGTTTACACAATCGAAGTGTCCAAGTAAAATTTCAAGGCATCGTATCCATTTATGCATTCAAAAATACAGTTTTAAAAATGAAAAGTTACACATGCTATATGCATATATAGAACCAATATAGATTCATTTTGAAGAGGATTAAATCTCTTGAGGTGCATACTTTTTTTCAAGTTTTTCACTCTAAAAGAGGTCCCATAGGCTACCTTTAGCCTTGTGTATGTTAAATTTTTATTTCTTTCTTTCTCATCTTTCCCGAAGTAATTATGGCTACCCTTGCACACCTTGTGTGGGTCACACAATAACAAGTGACCATGTAAGTTAACCGTAGTTAAGAAGTCTTTATGTCAAGGTTGGTCATTCCTAAACAAAAAAATGCCCAATAACATCTCAGGTTGAACACGATTTAAGGTGGGAATTTATCATAATTAGTTGAAGCAATTTTGAGTGGGAGATATCTTAAGAATCCCCAAGCCGGAATTTCTATATGAATTTGACTAAAAATTTAGATATTTTATGTTATATAAGAAAATGGTTTAAGTTGTGATCTAACTGGTTAATGTGGACCTCCAAGCAACCCATTGTAAGAACATGGGTGCCTTGATCTTCATCACCACAATATTAAAACCAAGAAATATCCAACTATTGCATTTATGAATTTGGAGGTTTTTTTTTCTTTTTTCTTTTTAATCAGTTTCACTTTTAGTTAGGCGTGTATATCTTTGTATGTTGACTGATGTTTAGATATTATGTTTTATTTAGCTCATATATGGAAAATGGATATATGCATTCTTCTTTCTGCATAAGCATATATACATATGCACTTATTTGTGTATGTAAAATTATGCCTTCATCAATGACATGGTGAAATGTGTATCAACATTTGTAGTGTAATGCATATTTTGTTAGGTTACATTAACTTTTAATAAATTTAAAAAATTAGAAATGTGTATCCCAAGAAATATCCAACTATTGCAATTATGAATTTGGGGTTGATTTATTCTTATGTTTTTTTGTTTATGTTTCACTTGTAATGTTATAGGTCAATTTGGGCACCATTACCAATGACCTGGTTAATCAAGAACATCATCCCTAGAACCAATGAATAGGTTCTATCATCCCCTATAATTTCAGTTGCTACATGCCCTAAGACAAAGAACAAGAAAAAATCATGCATGACTTCCATTTAAAGGTTTCCAAGATTTGAAGTACATGTTATATCACCTATGAGCTCACCAACGCAGTCTCTCAACGGGCTAATTGCTTTGCATATGCAGGCACCTCCATTCAAGGGTGCTCTGCAAATCACTTCCCGACACTCAAGGGTGCGTTAGTCAATTGGGAGTGAAATTCTCATTGTTCTGGAATCTCCACATGGACAGTGCCTTCTAGAAGAGTGCATATGTGTCAAAATTCGAATCCATGTGTCCATTCAACACCTTTGAGCTTGGGAACATGTCTTGCCTATTATTAGTAAGTCATTGATTGTGAAACTACCTTCAACTATTCTATAAATGGAGCACAAATCCTAGTGCTTGAAAAGGAAGAAATTTAGTAGAGAAACGCTGTTGGAATCTCAATTGAAGGTTCGATTTGAGTGATATGATGCTGGAGAGATGTTCATTGTGATGAGGCTGCAATGATGCTAGAGTTGGTGACTTCAAATCAATCACTGGTTGTAACCTCCCCTTCTATCCATTAATAAATATTGTTGCTTACTTTCCCACATATGTATTTGTATAAGCTTCTGCCTTTCATATTATGGTTTCTCATATGATATATATGTTTCATGTTTCATTGATTTAACTGATTAACGTGAATAGACATCTGTATATTCACTACAAGGAAAAGACCCTCTAGCGGAGGTTATAAAGGAGGTTTTTAGTGTTAAAAAATTGGCCAAAATTGTCAAAAAAACATATGCTACCACATCCATTTCTGGTAACATAGGTTTTGGCAGAGCTTTTAACAGAAATTCAACACAACTAAAAAAAATGGGTGGCCGGAGGTTATTTCGAATGTTTTTTCATCGGTGCTCTTATCAGGTTTTAACGCACTGGTGCGTATCGGTAGACAGCGCACTAGGGCAGTCGAAGGAGAATGCACCAGGCCATTAAGGAAAACAACAGCACTGGGCCTGGTGTTGGTGATAGAACGCATGGGACCGTTCTAATTGGTCTTTGGATTTGAGCGGTGCCCATAGGTCGTATAAGCGCACCAGTGCGTGTATCATTATGAGGCATCGGTGCTCTATATCACAGAAAGTAACTGAGATTTATAATTGGTATCGGTATTCATGCAGTGCACATGGCATCCACAAATGCACTGGTGCTTATAGATACATAAACGCCCTGGTGCGCAGTATCACACAAATGCACTGATATTTATAACTGGAATCAGTATTAGTGCGGTGCCCATAGAATTACAAACACACCGGTGCGTATAAACACATAAGCGCATCGGTTTTCATTTTGTTTTTTTTAGAAACATCCACCTCTGACAGTCCAATTATTGTGATTGTTTTAAATTCATTATTCATCAAAAGTCGACACATCTTATAACAATATTCATATTAATTACATTTTTATTAATGCATTTGAATGTGCTGTTTGGATTAATTTGTTATAACATATCAGAATTATTGTGGTTTTTTTAAATTCATTATTCATCAAAATTCAACACATATATATAATCTTATAACAATATTCATATGAATTAAATTTTTATTAGTGAATTTGAGAACAACAATGGAGAATGCAATAACAACAATGGAGAATGCAATAGAATAAATTAAAACATATTTTATGATTATATATATATATAAGACAGTCTTTATCATACAAAATGGGACAATTATTCGTATCCCTTTGTCTTTCAATTGGGACACTATGTCCATTACATTAAACAAAATGTCTGATTTCACAGACATATTTCAAAAAATAAAACGCCTTGCTTTGATATCCAAATTACATAGTGATCATCATTCTTCGCTTGAACTACTGTCACTGCTAGAGCTACTTCCATGAATTGGGTTATTTTCAGGAATGTTGCATTCACGGCGTTGATTATTTTCTTCTTCTTCACTTTCCATCTACAAACATAAAAATAAATTGAAATGAGTGTATATACATTGGTGAGAATAATGAAAATTCCAATATTAAATAATATACATCAATGTAAATCGAAAATAAAAATGACATACCATAGCAACAATTGACTCATAAACTATATACATTCTTTTAAAACCATGTACCATGACATCTTTCAAAATTTCATCTATTGGCGCAATTCCATACTTTGTTTCCTACAAGTTTTATACCCCATAACAAATCATCTATTTAATATAAAAGATGTTTTTGTTCTATTAATTATAGACAAAGCTAATTAAAACAAGATCGATACATGCTAACAAATTCCACAATTAAATTTTAATATGCCAACATATACTCACAACCCATATTTAACCCAATTTCAATCAATTTGTCTGATGATTCTTCTTTGTATGTTAGCACCTATTTGAAGACATTCAATGATGATTTTTGTAAAACAACTTAAAAAATACAAAAATGAAATCTAGTTAAGTTGTTATAAGGAAGTAACAATTACTCACAAACTTAGAGATCAACCATTTTCTTCCTTGTCATCCTGTTTTATGTGCTAAATGGGTTCCATTTTCTTTTCTTTTCTGCAAGAAAATTCCTGAAAATTAATATTTAATGCTAAATTGTTTATTTATTGTACCTAATGATCGAAAAATTCAATGATTACATATTACATTTGAAGCATGTTGTTGTATTCGTTCCACTAGATCCCTCAAACTTTTGTAAAAAATTTTCCCCCTTTAGTTAACTTCCAACACCACTCCAGATGAGCCAAGGAGCAATTCATTTTCATTTGCATGTTCTATTTTTTTTCTTTTCCTAGAACAACATTCCTTTTCTGAGTTGTTGGTCCCTGCATAACATTAAACATATGTGAATTAGTAGACTGTTTGACACATGTTATCTAATAGTTTTAAGTATATTATTAATGATAATTAAACAAGAAACTCATATTGGATCCATAGTATTGTTTCATTCACCTGATTCATCTTTTTGCAATTTTTCCAATAAACTTTTACGCTCTTTTGGTCGTAGATCAGAAATAATCATATCGAGCTTCATCATTTTGTGGCTCTGCATGATACACAATAAACAATACATATTAGTTAAAGTTACATATAGTTCAAAAATAATATTTTTTATAAATAATTTTCAAAGAACTTGCCTTTTTTGCTTTTCTTGATGTGTTAACAGTATTTTTGTTACTTGATATCTTTTTGGTCATTTATTTATCAATTTGAAACGTGTAGCATATCATTCATTAATATATTTATAAATAAATTCTCAACTTTTCAGGTAGAAAATAAATCTCGAGACATTGGTGCGCCTTTCATGAAATCCGCACCACCTCCAGTGCGTGGATATATTAACAACGCACCACAAAATAGTATAATACACTGTACGGTGCGTTAGGTATTATAAACACACCGCAAAAACAGTTTAATAGACCTAACGGTGCGTGGGGTATTATAAACGCACCGCAAAAACGGTGTAATACACCGTACAGTGCTTTCCTAATTAAAGAGAGCATCGATGCCCTATTTCAAATTTGGCGCACGGATTTAAAAAAATGTTTTCAATTTTTTACGACACAGAACTTGCGCGGTGCACTGTAATAATATAGAGGACTGGTGTGGTGGTGTACACAGGGCACATCGATAAAGAAAAATTCATTTTTTCAAAAATTCACGCAATGGCCGAATGGATTAGGATCTGACTATGCAAGTCGTCCCGTGGGTTGGACGTCAATCTAAAATAAAAAACCCTAATTCTGAAATCACAGAAATAGGGAGAAGAAAGGGAAAAAACAAAAAAAATGAAGGGTTCAGGGTAAAAATGGATAAAACTGCAGGAAAAAATAAAAAACTATAGAAAAAAGTAAAAAAAAAGAATTAAATTTAATCACGAAATGGTTTGAAATTCTATGATAAAGGGCTTGAATCACCAGAGTTTTGGTTTCTGATTGTCTGAATACTTCTGTTCGAACGTATTTCGCCATCCACAATGCCCTGCTTCTCTCTTGCTCCAGGTCTGTCTACTGCAAAAATCTGACTGAAATTTTTTAGAAAAAATAGTGAAATAATGAAAAGTGTTTAGTATTTAAAGAATTATTTTATCAAATTAGATTTTGGAAAATATTTTGCCACCCATTTTTCAAATTGCTGCTTTTTTTAACTTAAAAGAATTAGAGTTGCGTTTTTTTTATTTGCGTTTATTCGTTTCCAGTGCACGGAAATGTGACGCACTAGTGCGTTGTATTAATACGACGCACCGGGGCCTGTTAGGATGATAAGCGCACTGGACTTTTTAAAGTTTTTTTTTTTTTTTGGTATGTAAGATCATAATAAAATAATGATAACTATAAAGTACATGAATTTATTTTCATTATTTTCTAAACTTTATGTTACAAAAATTCGTATTATTCTAGATTTGTTATTTTACAATTATTTGCAAATTTACAAATTTAAATATTTTAATAAAATCATTTCACATTAATACAATTATAATTTTCACATTAATAGAATTAATATTTTACATACAATTACATTAATTAAAACTACAATTACAATTAGAATTAAAATTTCAATTACAATTTTACATTAATTTCACATACATAATTACAATTACAATTTTAATTTTACATACAATTACATTTACAATTTTACATATAATTACATTTACAATTACAATTACAATTTTACAAATATTTTAGAGACAATTCAATTAAAATTACAGTTACAAATACAATTACATTTACAATTTTACATAGAATTACATTTACAATTACAATTACAATTTTACAAATATTTTACATACAATTCAATTAAAATTACAATTACAAATACAATTACAATTTGTGAAATTTACAAACAATTACAATTACAATTACAATTTTACAATTTTTCATATATACAATTACAATCGTTTTAGAATAAATTAAATATTACAATTACAATTAAAATTTTAGATTAATAAATATTTTACATACAATTACACTTAAAATTACAATTAGTACAAATACAAATACAAATTTACAATTTTACATAGAATTAAAATTTAAATTACAATTACATTTACGACATAATATTTAATAAATATCATGGTCATTTAATAATATTAAATTAATTAATAAACATCATCACGATCATGATAACCATCGTACAAACATCATATTCGACTAATAAACACATTCAATTAACATCAAATTAACATTATATATTAATATCATCACAACACAAACATCAAATATACATCTCAATATAATGTCAAATAACTCATGCACCTATCACATATACACATCTATCTGCAAGCTAAACATTAAATGAACATATCTAACATGACTAACAATATGCACCACATCATGATGATCATCAACATGAAAATTAAGTACAATTGCAACATGAACATAAAATACATGGACCATATATATATATATTTATAGATAACTGAATAATGTTAAAAATATACAACTGTAATATAAATTCCATGGATCAGGCGCTGGTGGTAGTATAAAAACATCAATAACACTAGTACAAGTGGATGCGGCCTGCTCAGTAAAGTTGGGTGCAGCCTCGACAGTCGATGGTCGACTAGCCTGCTTATGATCATGATGATCACTAATACTGATGGATGCATCCGCTGGTGGTAGTACAACATGATCAATATGAGGCGCAGTAGTAGTGGAGGCCTACTCAGTCAATAGTACTGCAGCCTCGGCGGTCGATGGTCCAGCCTCATATCCATGATGACTAGTGTTAGATGCTGCCAGTGGAGCCTCATGTTGATCATTAGGCCCGCCACAAGGTGAACGATCATGAGATGCATCTGAGTCGCTGCTGGCAGACTGTCCATCACGTGCCGCAGCTCGACTATGCCTATAGCTACAGAAAATCCTCCTTAATCGCGTAACAGCTGTCGTAGCTCCTACGACATGCTACATCAGACCATACATGTCACGCGGCATGCCTCTCCACATCTATAATAGCCTATCATCGCCCTATATCTCTCTGTAATGAGAAGGCCTGATGCCCACATCTGAAATCAATCCACAGATTTGACTGCCCAACTCCATCCGGTATCTGGTCTCAGGTCGACCACGCCTAGCAAAAGGTGGTACCAGTGCACCATGAGGCGCAGGATCAACAGGCCTCTCTGCTGCGCCACTGACCTCATCCTCCGGTGCATCAGCCATCTCCTGACCGTAATCATCAAGATCGACACCTGGATCATGTGGTGGATCCGACATCTCATCCCCATCAAAAGATCCAATGTCTGCAAAATATATACAAGTACACAACAATAATTAGACAATTTCATTACACAATTTAATAAAAACAAGTTAAATAACATGTTAGAATAAATATAAATAAAACAGTAATATTACCTCTATCATCTAGTGGCTCATCAAGAGTGAAGAGGATGTTGGGACACACTCACCAATCTAGTCCAGCAGAAGGACATGGGACCATAATGAAGGGATGTAGCCCGCCAACACTGGCTAGTAAGTCCAGTGAATCATGTGATATCCTCATTGGAAACATAATGTCTCCCCTCTTGGGCATCATCTGCCCCCACATGAGCATCCGGGCCTCGAACATCAGCCTACGAGGCTGTAAAAAAAAATTGGGTCTCATCTCTAGAAACCTCTAAAAAAATAAACAAAATATCTCTAAAGCAAAAGGGAAGTTGACCCTCCCTTGTGCATGAACACGACATCTATCTAAGGCCATACAAAACTGTCACAAAAAAATGGCAGACCACCTGACAAGTCGTGGCTGTTGTACTAAAGAATCCACATAATATAAAAGCGAGCAACTAATGCGTTGCCTGTCACTGGTGTTGTGCGAAATGATCGAAGCTATAATAGAGAGGCACTACACGTCCTATCTACCAAAAGCACCTATACGTAACTGACCTCCAGGTACCTGAAACTATAAAGGAGACAGTACATGTGCTCCAATGTATCTCTGGGAGTAAACTTAATTGACTCACATGTACATAACAAAGTCGAGCATGTCTGGGAATCGGGGAAAATCCCACCCCTCTCCCTCGATAGTCCTATAATAAAATAAATTTCCTCCTCGGTGGGTGTGTGTACCACTGGTCGGGACACTATCTGAAAAAGCACTGTGGGTGGGCATTCCACACGGCGATAACATGTCTCAAAAACACACCATGGGCCCTTTAGGGTTGGAAATATCCTCCTCATAGAACTGAGAGGCCTACCCTGCATAAGGATCTCATGGGTATACTAGCGTAATAGGGCGAGGGCATCCATCTCTCTCCCTCTCTCTTACCTCCCATGACGAATCATGTCTAAGTATTGTTCTAGCTTGTTATTGTTGTTGTTGCTCCTTTCTCTCTCTAAATCATTGCCATATTAAATAATTTTTATTTTTATTAAAAACATAAATGTATTTATAAATATACATATATAATTTTTTTTGACAAACCTACTAGTCGGTGCTCCATAAAAATAGGTCACGCATCGGTGCTAACGTGCATCCTAATATTTTACGTGCATCGTCTCAGTGGCCCTAATGAAATGAGACCGCACCGGATTCGATGCGGATGTCTATTTTTCAAGCACCGTGGGACCGTATATAATCTGCGAATAGCGGTGCACCGACTAAAATATATGCCTCGGCGCGTATAGTCGTGTCAGCGCACCCGAGGCTTCATGACAATGACATAGTTGACGGTGCGGTCTTTACCCAGACAAGCACCATTGACCCTTTCTCGGAATGAAAAATGCGGTGCACCGACATAAATTGGGGCGGTAAATGAAGTCAACACACCGCACCGTGATTGTCGTAGGTCAACGGCGTGCGCCCGGATAAACGAGCGCACCGTCTTTTTCTTTTATTTCTAGTTTAAATATTCGGGGTACTTCCAAAGACTGGGCCTCCGAAAATGGTGCGTCATCATTGCAATAGGTAGCGGCTCCCACCGTAAATTTTAAGGAAAAGACTGCTTATCCGTGCGAGCCGAATATCACGAGCACACCGCGCGACAATTTTTTTTCTTTTTTAATGGTTGCTTAAGTTTATTTTAATTAATTACAAAAGGTTTAATTATAGAAAAACTAGAAAATACATGTACATTTTGCCGTCGAGAGGCTATATTGGCTTTTAAAATTTGGAAAATAAAATTTTCCTACTATTTTTCTAAATGCAAGCTAGAGATTGTTGCACAATGCAGAAAATGATTGTCGTCGTGAAATGGGTGCAATGAGAGCACCGATGTCGGGTAGCTCGAGAAATAAGGAAATACCACCGGGCTTGAGAGCTATGGAGCACTAAGGAAAGTGAATAATGAAGTTTTTGGCAGTATTTTTTTTATTAACCCTGTTCCGGTCGCGGGTTTTATAAGCGACGACTACGTGTGCAACCACCACACTCGGGCGGTATCAATTTTGGCGCATTGTTTATATATACCAGTCGGACATTTCCATAACCACACAATAGGATGTTTCTAGATTTGGCACGACTTTGATGATGCAATCGGCGGCATAATGGTCAAAAGCACCGATGTCGTCACATAGTTGCAAAGAGCTCGGTTTTTTTGGCCTTAATTTTTTTATCTATATAACGCTATTCCAATCGCGTGTCGGTTTCGTGCCCTGCAGTTGCTCTTAGAGAAGACGCACCAGCTGCGTTTCTATTTTGTGCACGGTAGCTTTATGATGCACCGACGCGGAAGAGTATCGATGTCTCCTGTAGTGTTACGAGTAATTGAACTGCAGCGGTGTGTGTACCTCGCAGCACGCTGTCGCAGATGTGCCAATGTTTAGATTTGTGACCGGCATGTTCTAAGTGGTATCGTCGCACACGGTAGAATTTGATAACGGGAGCATTGGAAACCGAAAAATCCAGGTTTTTTGTCGTAATATATTTTTTTAATTTAACCCTTTCATACGCTACGGCGTTGTTTCATGGTGCACAGGTACGTTTGCTACAAAGACGAACTAGCTGGTCGGTTTGTGTTTTGGCGTGTTTTTTATGATGCACCGGTGTAGTTTCTGTCTACCGCACCGGGTGGTTTCAGTGTTGGCATTGTGTTTTATAATGCACCGTCGCAGACAAGTTTTGAGGCATCGGTGCTCTATTATATTATGACGCACCGGGCGGGTGTGTACAAAGTGCACGGTGTCCGATGTGCTAATGATTTTTTCCACACCGGTGCTTTATTTTTTTGAGAGCATCGGGGCAAGTTTTAATGATAAGATCTCCGATAGGAAAACATCCGCAAAACCCTCTGCCCGCCAACCTCCTCTAGTAACCTCCGTTAGAAACGGATGTATGGGGTATTTTTCTTTGTGGTTCCTCAAAAACATTCGCTACAGAGGTCTTTTCCCTTGAAGTGATTGCAATCTACTCGCTACACCCAACACATCAGTATGGTCAAGACGATGCTGCTTTGCATAGTAATCGTCTCCCACTCGAGGGTGCTTTGCAACACATTTGTCTCCCCTTAGAGACTATGTTGCCCCCTAATCCAACCAAATTCCCTTTGAATTTGTCATTGACATTGTTTTCACTTTTTTTTGTTGTGTTTTCAACTCATCCGATGCCTCATAGAGATCAATGACTGTATCAAATCTTCCTCCTTTTGAAAAAGAATGTCTGTTCAATGTCTCTTTAAAGTGTTTTCTTTATCATACGACAAATCAATTTCAAAGTATTTTTATTTTCTGCATTAGATCCATTTTCTTTTGTAAAGTGAAAATTGTCGTTAAATTATTCGTTTCCTATATGAGAAATTGTAATTCCATTCTTCATTTTTTCCTAAAAGAGAAATTTGTGTTCAATTCATCATTTCTCAAAGAAAAAATCATTTTGTTTTTTATTGATTTGATGCAATTAGTTTCTTTTTGCATTCACATTAAGGGGATTGAAAAGAAAAACACTGCATTGTCATATAGTGGATCATGTGTTTTGCATAGGAACAAAATTAGGAAAAGTTGCATATTAGTTTGTGCTCTTTGTTGTTTTCTCTAAAATCAGTTGCTCTTTCCCTCTAGTAGCTAGGATTTTCATTAAAGAAAATAAAATTCAAAAAGTTTCTGCTTATCATTTTAGTTTACATTTTAGGAATTTCCATCACATCATCGCGTGAACCTTGAAACTTAAAATTTACATCAATTTACCTAACAAAGCATTGGAACCATAAATTTGATAACATTTAGAAGGTCTAGGCTAGAGACGTGTTCCGACATCATGTAAAACATAGCATATGTCGTTAATTTTTTCGTGATACATTCAGAGGTGTGATACCTCACTCCACGTACGTAAGTATATCGTAGCTCTGTCCATGTACTTTTCGGGGTATATTGGGTCGTTTTACGTACAAAAAGTATAAAGGGGGTGCTCTCATTGTGCGGTTTCGCATCGGACAACGCTAATACTGGACTTGGGCCTCCACGCACCTTTCGGGATATATTTGGGAGGACAAAATTTAGGTTTCTATCCATCCATAGTGAGACCGAGTCGTCGCCTTATAAATTTTGATACACCAAACACGGCATTCGGGGGAGATTTCTCCGCCGTACTTCTTGGTTCGTCAAGAGGTATTCTGCGAGTTCATGGGTTTCTTAGTAAAGCATGCCCAAAGATTACCCTTTTATTTTTGTTTATTTATTTTTTTTGTCATAAAAATAAATCAGTCATCATGGAAGAAGAATATCCTTTTCCCGATCGTTCGCGTAGACTTGCATTGAAAACCACCTTTACCACTGGAAAGTCACTTCGACGAAATGCAGAAGACACATGTTCTCATCGAAACTAGTACCATCAGTATTCTCACGGTGAAGCATCATCTTCCCATATACCAAAGTTGGCACAAGTTGTTTCTACACATCCTAGTTCATCTATTGTTGTCGAGACGTGAGTCCTCACGGCTACCCGTGGTCACAATTCATCCAATCAAGAAGACCATACCTCCGAACGCGACGTTGTTTAACCGGAAGTTGATCCGGATCCTATCTCTTTTTTTCCCGTAACATTTGCATCCCGAAGTCGAAGGACCGAAGTTGTTCCTGTATCGGTCACCCACGATCTATTGTAGCGATAAGTCTCCCATAACGTACAATCAACCTCCTGAAATATACTTTTGGGCCTAGACGATGTAAATCCTTCCACCCGGTTTAATTTCAATTGAAGAAATCCCACAAGACGAGACACCTTTAACTCCAACCCATTTTTGGGGAGGATATTTACCTATAGACGAGTCTTTTCCTCAATCACCATCCTCTTCTTTTGTTGATCCTATTCCTATTCAAGTTCTGTCGATTCAAAGGGTATACATTTGGTCAAGTAACCATGCCTAAATCAACATATTCGGGTTGGACCATTTGTTTCGATTGCGTCAACACCTACTCTCCCTACCCCCGCTCGATGTTCACAACTTCACCGATAGTCATATTTTCATGGTGGCCCTTTGGTCCCTTCGGGTTATAAATCTTTATCCGGAATTTTCTCTGATGCATCTTCAAACCCATGGACTTCACCAATGTCATTGTCTGTATTTTAACTGCAAACCTATAGTGAGTACATGAACGTCTTGATTCTTTATACACATCCTCGAGGGAAATATCAAGTTGGTATTTACTGGGTCTATTCCATCAGTACCATATCAAACTGGACTCCTCACATTTGGAGAATATATATTTTCCATCTTATTATCCTCCTCATGCTGGGGGGAAACCTTTTGGTCACCCACTTTGACAAGTACTCTGTCGTTTTTTGGTCAACCTAATGTCGAAAATTAATGTTTTGTCAATGGCAACCCACTCTTTCCTATCCAACCACAAACGGTTGTACACTCGTATCAACCACTTCAACCCGTTGCTCCCTACATCAATTCCACTTGTTAATACATCTTTATCCACTATTATAGAATCAAACTGTTGTACAAAAAATTGTTTCAAAGTAGGGTCCTTCAACTCAATACCTCAAGTATTGGGCCCATAGACTCCAACTCCTCTGCTAATTTACAACAACAACTTTTACAGAATAATTTATTCACAAGCTGGATTACCATACTAAGGGATGTCACAGACCCCACAACCAAGTTATACCTATCCTCAATCGAATCCAAGCTATCATAATATGGGTTATAACATTGGTGGACAGCCCTCTTGGCAGCCTCAAGCGCAAATGCCTCAACCTTCATTTCAGCAAGTATCATATCCAGGTTTTGGTCAAACAGAATCCTCAAGCGTTTTCCTATCAAAACAACCCTATCATCAAGTTACCGTAAAGAAAATTCCATATGCTGGTGCTCAAAGGCCTCGTTGCCCAAGAAATTCCATCATACCTTGCTATGCTCAACTCGACCTTAATCGATAGCTTTCCCTTTGTGGCAACTTTAGAGTTACTAGATTTAAAATTAGCTCAACAATGACCCAATCAACTATGCTCCTTGTGGCCGGTGATAACTCATACACTACCCTCGCATATTCCTAAGTTCAATGGAAACCCTAGGGAAGACCCGTTGACTCATGTTATGATTTATCATTTATGGTGTTCATCAAACTCCCCTGAATGATGACTCTGTTCCAGTATGTCTTTTCAAACAGTACGCTCACTAGTTCGGTGAAAAATGGTGCATTGAGTTACCTAGAGCTTATTTTGATAATTTCACCGCCCTAGCTACTATCACTTTCTGACTACTTTCAGTTACTCCATATGATATGAAAGCCTGGGAACAGAACTCTTGACTAATTTAAATAGACTAATGTTACTCACATTTATGATCATATTCATGAGTGACATTGTCATCGTAGAATGGTTAAGACATTTGTTCATGATTAGCTCCTTGTTGAGTGGTTCATTAAGTACTTGTTACCATTTATAACCGAGGATGTGGCTAAGGGTGGTGTCACATCAAGAAGCAGGTCTCATTGCTCATGCCCAATATTTAGACTTGATTTATACTCATGTTTTGATGCTCTACGAAAAAAATATCCTAATGCACCGCGATCTAATTTTACTATTACTCCTCAATTAAAGGACTCTCATGCCAAAGACGAGTATGATTGGTACTACAAGCACACATCATACTACCGCATATGATCTGCTACCTTCTTTCCGAAATCAATGTCATGTCATTTGACAAAGGCAAAAAGTGACAAGCAACCTGAAGCAAGAAAAAAGGGAAATCAAAGAAAAAAAGAAAAACTTCTAACCACTAGAAAATATCATCTCGATCAATCGTCTGGAAATAGGAAACCTCGTTATCCATGCATAATCCAGTAATGAGGAACACTTTGTTAGGGATTGTCCTCACCATGCTAAAGTCTCAAAAATGGTTAAGACTTCACATGCACGTGTTGTTTTGATAGATTTCGTTTCCGAATCCGGACACAAATTTGGCTGCTACGGATCCAACTTCTAGTTCCTCAAGTGCTTATGTTATCTATCACAAAGCCATCAGCAGATATTTTGGTGTCAACACATAATAAATATTACGATAGTCAGGGTTACTAATCAACCTACTACCATGACCATGAATCCTTCTACGTAATCGGTACCACCCATCGCTATTCCTCGAATTGAAAATCAAGCCACTGAAGGGACTCATTCATAAATCGACATATGATCCTCGAGCAAGAGTCGCTCAAAAATTATAATATAGTTGAAGATTTGGCTCGAATCCCCTTTAGCTATGTCACTTCTTGAGGTATTGCAAAAATTGTCCCTCCTGAAACAGAGCTTTATTGTTTGGCTATTGGTGGTTCATCTTGTTCCGATGATGAACCACACTAGCCTGGTTCGAAACGCGTCAGCAAAAAAATTTTTCTTACATGTGATTTTCACCGAAAATTTTTATACACAATTTATGGATCACGTAAGCCAAATTCCTAATAATTATTCTAATCTCAGTAGTCTTTAATCATATGGGCTATGTGCCACAACTACCAACAGAATTGGCATTCTCCATACAAGTAAATGTTCTCAATCACCTTGTTCATCGTACTATTATTGATGAGGGAGCATCTATGTGCATTATGTCTCTAAACTTTTGGAATTCACTTGGCTTTCGCCACATCTATCTCAATCATCAACGACGTTGAAGGCTTTTGACGGATGTACATATAAGCCTTGCGGTATTATCAATAACCCGCATGTTGAGCTAGGGGGAAAAAGCAAGAAATGTTGATGTAGAGGGTTGTTGACGGACCCCTTGACTATAATATTCTACTTGGAAGGCCATGGGTATATGCTATGATTGCAATTTTTTTCTACATATTTTAGAATAGACACATTTCCACATAAAGGTGCTATCACAAACTTTCATAAATCATCTATCCTTTTTTTTGCCTCGCTTCACAATATCGGAATTTTTTTTCATTTCATTCACTGCACCCCAACTATGCACTTCAGAAACATTGGAGTAGGACTCTTAAAGGATTCCACTCTCATGGGAACCTTTTCATTACCGCCGCCTACGACATCGGCAGAAAATTTGCAAGTATAGAAACTCTGCTACATGATCTCTTCCACTCCATCCGGCTTTAAGGAAGAGTACAGGTGATTCTAAAATTGTTACGTTGGATGATTTTTTACCGCCCAACCCTATTTAGATGGCATAGAAATCAATATATCTAGCTTGGGCAGCGAATCCGAAATCAATGTCGTCGGTTGTTTGGGTTGATCGTTCCTTAGATTTTAGTACTCCATCTTATCCTTTTTCCTCAACTTTCTTGACGATGAGAATATTTTTGGAAACCATGATTTCGGAAAGGAGAACCATGGGAATATTATCATCATCATTCTCATCTTCCCGATTATGAAGAAAAATAATATTGGTGAACTATATCACCCATCAATCAAAATTTTGTTTTCAAATTCTTTACCTATTAATGCAATCGATTCTAGCAAAATTTGTCAAATATTGAAGAAACAATTTCTATCGATATTTCGACCAAACTCCGGCGTTGTAGAAAATATTCATGTCGGCGTATCTTGTTCTCCATCGGAACTCAAAACATATCAGCTCTCTTTTTTCGTGAATTTCGTGATGTATTTGCTTGGTCTTACGAGGAAATGCTAGGCATAGATACTAGTATCGTTGAACACACTATTAATATGTATCCTAATGTCAAACTGTTGTGTCAATACCCTTCATCATGTTCATCCAAAGAAGGTTGATGCCATTAAAGCGAGAATTTGAGAAACTTTTTGTGTGTCTAGTTTCATTTACCTTGTTCTCGCTAGCCTGATGTGGGTTTCCAACATCGTTCTCGTCATGAAAAAACAAGGAACCATCAGTGTGCAAGTCAGATATCGAGGATGTCAATCTTGCTTGGCCAAAAGACAACTATCCTACTCCCTTTAATCGACCGTATTATTGACAATTGTGCTAGATGTGAAATATTTTCGTTCATGGATGGATTTTCCGACTACAATCAAAAATCCAATATCAGCCCTGGAGGATCAACATAAGACAACATTCATGTGTCCCCGGGGCACATTCGCTTATAGGAAACTACCGTTTGGTTTAGAGAACACTAGGGCGACTTCTCGTAGAGCAATGGATTATGCTTTCAATGACATCAAACACATTGTTCAACCCTATCTAGATGATTTACCCATGCATTCACGAAATCGAACTCGATCAATTGATGCATTTGAGAGCCATATTCTTTCACCGCCGACACTACAAAATATGCCTCAATCATCATAAATGTGTGTTTTTGTTTTTTTTGTTCCGTCATTTGCTTGGATTCTTCGTCTCAAAAGTAAGGAATTCGAATCGACCCATTGACAGGTTTAGGCCATTCTTGATTTACTCCGCGCCATCAAATTTACTTGGATACATAAACTATCAAGGAAAGGCTAACTTCCTAAGGAGGGTTCATACCCAACTATGCCGAAATGGCTAAAGGACTTACTTTCGGCTCTTGAAAAAAGGGGTTCCCTTCCATTGGGACCAAGTTTGCACAAGCTTCTTTTGATGTTGTCAAGGATACTCTTGTCTAGAGGGTCATTAATGTATCCCCCCCCAATTATCGAGTGATTATTTATTATATATCATCGCAGCTAATACAACCATTGATATGGTATTGGTCCAAGTAGAAAAATGGGATAGACCATCCGAACTATTATTTGAGTCGTAATCTCAATGATACTGAAGTGAAATATTCGTACATAGAAAATATTTCATTGGCGTTTGTTCAATCTATCCAAATTTTTTTGCCACTATATCCTATTCCGAAAGACCATTGTCGTTTCGGATTACAACTCCATGACTTATATCTTATCACATCGATTGCCGGGGGGAAAATATTCAAAATGGATTTTCATATTTTGCGTAAATTTGATTTGGAATTCATAAAATCCAAGTCAAAGAAGTCTTTAGTTTTGGTTGAGCTTCTTTGTGACCTTCCCTCCGATAGTACTTGCTACTACATCGAACCATCTATTCTAGACGAGTCTCTATTTCCGATTGGAGCATTTATCATTTATCTCCAAACCCATACTTTTTTGGCCCGATACCTCTCGCTCCGATCGTGACGTATTCGATACCAAGCCAAATATTATCCGATCATCGGTGATACACTTTATCGTCGTGGTGTCGATACAATTTTAAGAAGATGCCTCACTCATGAGAAGGCCGAAAAAGGTTTTAAATGATTGTTATGTTGGGGGCTTGTGGTGGAAATTTGTCTAGACACACTACCACGTAGAAGATACTCCACGCTGCTACTTTTGGCCTCATCAGTATTTCGCGATTGCATTCTCGCGGTCGGAAGTTGTCATACGTGCCGTATATTTGATCGTAAAATCCGCAAACCGCCAATGCCAATGCATAATGTTGTCTCTATGGGACCATTTTTCAAAATGAGATATTGAATTCATGACCTGTAACCCTCGCTCATCAGGGGGGAATGGTTATATTATTGTCACAGTGAGACTACTTTATCAAATGGATCAAGCGATGCCTACATTCAACAACACAGACACACAAATTGCATTATTTTTTCTTTAATCATGTTATTGCACAGCTTTGTGGTCCCACAAGCTATAGTTACAAATCATGGGAAGCATTTTCGCAACCACATGATGATCGAATTGATCTGCCAAGTTAGGGATTGTCACATAATAACTCTACTCCTTATTATCCACAATAAAATGGACAAGTTGAAGCTATCAACAATATTCTTAAACGTATGCTTTAACGAATGATAGGAGTTCGTAAAAGAAACTAGCATTTTGATCTCTGTACTCGGCCTTGTAGGGCATATTGAACTCTCGGTGAGAAATGCAACCGGATTTACCCTCCCTTTCAATTGGTGTATGGTCTCTAGAAGATATCTTGCCAATCCAATGTGAAATACCGTTGTTAAAACTTGCAATCAAGTTGTTACTTGACACCTCAGAAGAATAAGCGCATATTTTTAACCTCATCCACCTTGATGAAACACATCGTGAAGCCCAATTGGCCAATGAAGCGCATAAGAGACATATAAAGGCGCAATATGACAAAAATGTCCAGCCTCGTATTTTCTTAGAGGGCGACTTGGTCCCTATTTATGATCAAGAAGCTAATGTAATAGGTACAGGGAAATTTGAGCCATTATGGCATGGCCCCTATATTTTCAAAAGAGTTCTTGCTAAGGGTGCCTATGAGTTGGTGGATTACGATGGGAATTCTATTGGCGCAAACTTTAGAAAATGGGTTGTATCCCGAAAACATTTCTATGCTTAATCATGAGCATAGTAATTTTTTGTATTATATTGTATATATATGTTGTTGATTTGCATTCACTATCATAGTTTGTTTTTTAGAGTTTTCTTGACGTTAGTAATTCTCTTTACATTTCGTTGTAGATGTCTGAATCTTTGGAACCATTTGTTGGATATGCTGAAGGTGCTAGTCGTAGTATGCAGAATCTATCCTCTCATGCCGTGGGCCATTTTCGCTCCAAACTAGCGAGTTAGTGAGTTTTTCAAGGGATTTGTATTGGTAGATCGACAAACAATATCGTTGAGTATATCACATTGATCGAACTTCTCTTCGATGTCATTTCATTTGGTATTAACCACATCATCATAAGGTTAGACTCACAAATTATGGTATTACAACTTACTAGTGTTTATGCATCGTTATAAATCCAACATTACATCGTTTGTTCCTAAGAGTTTGAATTTTGGAAAGACGCTTTGATTTTATTCAATATCAACACGTTTCCATAAATTTGAACACATTGACCGATTCTTTGGCTAATCAAATTTTTAGGCATGAAATTTTCAACACATGTAAAGAAACATTCACATAATTGAATAGGGATTGTGCAATAAACATAGGAAAAATACCGAAATCAAATAAATAGATAGTTATAGGTTTTTACAAAAAATTGTGCCCAAGACACATTAGTCATCCGACCTCAAAATGTATGCAAAAATGTCAAAAAGTAAACTAGTGACACTCATGGTAACATGCTATAATCTAGCTATCCTACGCAAAGTAAACTACATCCAAATGTTAGGAATGCCTATAATGTGGCGCCTGCAAGCCGCATGGGTAACTCTTTGATCCGATAATCCGGAATCCCGAAGGTCAACCCCTCTATGTACCGCCGAAACTTAGATAGAGTCTTAGCCATGTCTGAGATCCCTCGAAGGACTCGCTCTCCCGACAACCCTCTTTGTTGGCTCATCCATCTCCATGCTCTCGTTCCTCCACCAGCTTGAACTCGAACAACATCTTCATTACATTAAAACTTTAGTTTAGTCTTGGGAAAAAACATCAAAATACAAAAAACATTGTATAAACCTTAGAAAAATAAAAACACGGTCAAAACATTCTTACCTACTGCACCCAATTGAGCGCCTTCTCGGTAAAGCTAAGTCTAGATCTCCTCGGAAATCGACACATGCATATGCATACTCATTGATGGCGACAACACCCGTCACTCGAACCGTGCGAAGAACGCAAGTCGAGAACACAATGGATGATTGGCTTCGTATGCCTAGCCATTAGTTCTACCCATCTCTCGCATCCTTAGATCTCTAGGGTTAGACACACCCTGGGTCACATGCCGACGCTCGCATCGCGGGAATCTTCTCTAGGCAAATGAAATGAGGATTGAACCATAACTAAAGTTTTTCTTCCTTCCTCCCTTTGCCTTGTTCCGCTTGTACTTTTATCCGAGCAAGTACTAGCTCTGCACCGCTTGAAGATTGTTGGCTCCATGCACTCTAGCGCATATGGCATATATGATCTATTCACTACATGTAAAGTAATGGTGTCGGTAAGTTTTGCGATCGTTAAAAGAATGGTTCTCAAAGGTAAATCTCGAACGTCACGAATGTTTATTTCCCCATCCTTGCTTGGCTCTGCCCCTGGATAGAAATATTGCAAAACATAATCTCTCACAATCTCCCCTCCGAGATCGACCCTTAGAGGGAAATAGGCAAGCCTCTCTCGACAAGCCTATAAGAAATTATACATCCTTCATTGTAATAGGACCTACTTTGTTCCTAATGTGAAATGCCTCGATAGCCGGATCCCATGCTCGAACTAAGAACTCCAAGAGTTCTATTTGTTGCCTCATCCTCGACAAGCGAAGTACTTTTAACAACCCATAATATCTTGGGGATCTATATGGCACCTGGATCATTTAGGGCAACCATATTTTTTTTTCATGCTCTCTTTCTCTCCAAGTAATCATCATTCTAGTCCGATGGAATCCCCGAAACATAACCATAAGACTCATTCGAATCCTTTTTAATGCAAAAAATTAGACAAATTTTGGGCACGAGTGTAAGAATAAAAAAATGGGAATTGCGCCCAACGTAGCTTTCCTTTGAATAAGGGACAATTTGCGTTGCATATGCACCTAGGCTTCAATTTAGGTGCTCCACAATGCGTTTTCGATGCTCAAGGGTGCATTTCCCTCTTTGGAAAAAAGAATTTACCCTAAAGGGGCCCAAATCCCCTAAAAATTTGAAATAAAAGGAAATGAATCGAACTACTCGAAAGAAAGAGAGGGTTCATGGCACCAACCTAGATCAAACGACGATGAAAAACCGTCCACATAAACGATCACAATCAACGGCTGAAGTTCAGTGGGCTAAAACAAAGTTCGAAAGCTCCAAAATGCAAATGGCAACTTTCAAATGGTAAAAATGAATAGTAAAACTCCTTCTATTAGTCATTTGATTATTTTTCAAATCATATTTATTGTTGTGACTATGGTTTTATTCTATTTTTGATCATGAAATGTATTTTTAATCCATTTGATGTTGTTCTTAATGAGGTTTTACAACCAATGAAATCGCATTAGTCGTGCAAATTTATTTCAAGAATGATTTGACAACAAAGCATACTTTTATCCTTATTTTTCGAGCTTTGTTAAAAATGAAAAAGGACTTGAAGCGCACTTTTATCTCTTTTGCGAGCTTTGATAACAACGAAAAAGGAAACCTGGAGTCTTCTTTTAGCTCTTTTAAGACTCCGATAATGTGAAAATATTTCCGAGCACTTGTCTTTTCGAGCTCGTAAAAAGTAAATGAATTGATATCTACTCAAGATAAGTTTCACCCTTTTCTAGATTGAGATAGATTATTTACGAAAAAAGGAATGCCTTAGTCGAACATGGCTAGGAGGTTCTCTCGATATTATTTTACACTTTTTCGGATCCGAGTGACAACTTTACGAAAAATTACTTATGGAGTTTTTCTTTCGTCCTCTTTTTTAAAACTCTCTAAATATGAAAAAGGATCGAGGTGTCACCGTTGTTAGGCTCATTAAAACATAAAATAGCTGACGGTACTTGTCAATCATGGCAAGAATCGAGTTTCATTCATCGCTAGACTCGTTAAATTATTAAATAGTGATACGTTATTCGCCCGAAGGGTTGAATTATAGATCAAGCATATGTTATCCTCTCAAGATTGTTAAAAAATAAAGAGGTACTGTCGATAAATGACCTGAGGGAAAATTTGGGAAAGTGAACAAAAATTTTTTATGGTAGTAGGTCACTTTTGAATATGACACTTCACTCCATCTTCGTGATTGTTTGGGTTGAGTAATCTTCTTGATAGCTCATTCATACATGTGGTTCATCATACCTCCACTTCGCTTTGGTTCAATGTCGCCAACTCATCTTAGTGTCACCGATATGTTCAAGAGAAGTCATCCAGCTGAATACTCATCCTTCTACAATACTCATAAACCTTCATTCTCATAACGACTCATCCCCGAACATTTCTATATCAAGTCATACCTTTGTCTCTAAAATCAGTAACTCTTGTTTCACAATAAACCGACTTCCCGTCGACGATAAATCATTATCCATGAAGTTCACTTAGAAACATCATCTTCCAAACATTCATGAGGCTTGTTACAATATTGACAAGATCCTCATTTCCGTACTTTTGACGATAAAGATTTTGTTTGACATTCGACATCAAATCATCTATTCACGCCTTACGAAATGTACTGCAAGTACCTTGAGGGCCATTGACATCAATAATGGTTCTCCTGCGTTTGTTATACACCACATCATTGGCTAGTAATCAAACGATGTCTTACCATGTTCGACTACAAATCATATATTCACATGGCTAGACTTGTACCCTCGAATGAACGAGTGAATGAGATAAGAAGACCCCCAGTATCTATTTTTCAGCACATCCCGAAAGCTGCGATTTCAAGATTTGTCTGTACACTTCATCTGCAGATGAGTGACCTTACATACGCATCGTCATGCAAACATGGGCCTATATCTGTAGGAATGTTTGTATTGGGCAACATTCCAATGTAGACGACTATTGCACTATGTATATGTTATTAGATAGTTTATGTGATGAGCATGGGAATGTATTCCCTCAGCAATTCGTGATCAAGAGGATATATCATGATGTAATGTATTATAAGATTGATGCAGAGTTGCCACTCCGCTTCACCTCCATCCCATCACCAGTGCAAAGCATCTCATTCAAAAAAAATATTGTTATTATTATTCGACTTCATGCTTTAGGGGGAATTGTTATAGGTCAATTTGGGCACCATTCCTAATGACCTCGTTAAACCGGAACATCATCACCAAAAACCAATGAATAGGGTTTATCATCCCCTATCATTTCAATTGCTACATGTCCTAAGACAAAGAACAAGAACAAATCATCCATGACTTCCATTGCAAGGTTTCCAAGATTTGAAGTACATGTTATATCACCTATGAGTTCACCAACGCAGTCTCTCAAGGGGGCTAATTGCTTTGCATATGTAGGCACCTCCATTCAAGGGTGCTTCTACAAAACACTTCCCAACACTCAAGGATGCGTTGGTCGATTGGGATTGAAATTCTCATTGTTCCGAAATCTCCACATGGCCGTGCCTTGCTAGAAGAGTGCATATGTGTCAAACTTCAAATCCATGTGTCCATTCAACACCTTTGAGCCCAGGGAACATGTCTTTCCTATTATTAGAAAGTCATTGATTGTGAAACTACCTTCAACTGTTTCTATAAATTGAGCACATGGATCCTAGTGCTTGAAAAGGAAGAAAATTTAGTAGAGAAATGTTGTTGGAATCTCAATTGAAGGTTTGATTTGAGTGATATGTTGCTAGAGAGATGTTCATTGTGATGAGGTTGGGATGATGCTCGGAGTTGGTGACATCAAATCTATCGTCAGGGTTGTAACCTCCCCCTTCTATCCATTAATAAATATTGCTCGCTTACTTTCATAAGCTTTTGTCTTTCATATTATGGATTTTCATCCGATGAATATGTTTCATGTTTCATTGATTTAACCGATTGACATGAATAGCCATCTCAGTATATTGCAATCTCTTTGTTGTTTAGTGTTCATTCTTGTAGGAAATATTTTGGGCGTATCTAGCTTGGATTTGAAGCTACAACAAGAGCGACAAAAGGAGAATAGGAAGCACTTGGACTCCAAGTAAGTTTCTTAATCTATTCTGTGTGTTTATTTACCGTTAGGAAAAGTAGCTACAAAGTCTTTAATCCGTTGTTCTAAATGCGTACCACATTTAGGGAATGTGTTTTTATCCCATAATCCGTAAATTCCCGCATAACATGTAACTAGGCGTGTGTATCTTTGTATGTTGATTGGTGTTTAGATCTTATGTGTTATTTAGCTCATATATGCAAATGGATATATGCATACGTTTCTCCATAAGCATATATATACATATGCACCTATTTCTCGTATGTAAACTTATGTCTTCATCGTAACGTGGTGAAATGTTTATCAACGGTTGTAGTGTATCACAAAGTTTGTTAGGTTGCATTGGCTTTTCAATAAATTGAAAAAACTTAGATTCATGCCACCCGACTCCCCATCCACCAATTTTCTAGGGATTTGAGATTATTCCAATTCTAATAAGTTCCTCCATGATAAGTTCCTCATTATTATTTATAACATTCATTTATATATAAGCAAAATTTTTATTTAGCAAAAAAGGTCCATTTTACAATAAGATGATGTCATTCATTTTTTATTTTTTAAAGTTAAAGTTGTCCCAAGTCAAAATGTACAAAATGTCAAATGAAGATGAAACATGTAGACAATGCCTAACCCGACCAATTTCAAAAAAAAGACACCTTTGAAGTAAATATATGATACCAACAACAAACCCATCTAAATGGGATAATGATAAAATATATCATGAAATAGTATTTTTTGAAATTACATATGTGATTGACGAAAAGTTTCCTTACACTTTCATACACTAATTCAAACTAAATTGAAGCTCGATAAAAAAAACGTTATTATATCAAAAATAATTTATCAAATTAATGTGTGTGCTTTCAGTGCAAACATATGTTTTAATATCATTTTTACAAGAAGAAGAATTATCATCTAATTTTAGGTCATAGGAGGTAGACACCAAATAGTATATAAAACATTTTTATATGTGGGATAAGGAACCCCTTTGAGTAGAGATTTGATTGCTAACGAACGCTTTTGAGTAGAGATTCCAGTCTACAAAGGTATGAATACCTCTTTTGAACTTGAATTTCTAAACTTTTAAAAAGAAACACATATTCTTAATCATTAAACAAAATAAAGATTAATTTTCTTTTCATAAATATATTTTATGAAAATAATAATAAAAAAACATCTACTTTGAATAAAAATATAAAATTAAAATTTATTAAAATTATTTATTAAATTCAATTATTAAAATTAATTTTAAATAAAACAGATAAAATAATATGTAAATAACATTATTATTATATATATAATACAATAAGTCTCACACAAGGACAAAATATATATATATATATATATATATATATATATATATATATAGATATAGATATAAATTCGAATAAAAATAAATAGATATGGTAAACAAAAATAAATTATATAATACAATAAGTCACAAACACATAAGGACTAAATATATATATTTAAAATATATATAGATATAGATATAAATATAAATTCGAATAAAAACGAATAGATAGAATAAACTAAAATAAAATAAATGAATAGAAAAAACGCAGATACGTAAAGTTGCCAACTGTAATTGTATAGAGAGGAGCATATTTATATTTGGTTATTTTTATTATGAATTAAAATAAAAAAATTTATAAATATCAAAATAATTTGTAAAGATTTTAACTACGTTTATAAAAAGTCAAATAAAGACCATAAAAGTTTAATATATATGTGACTGCAATATGATAACGACTTTATTTATTATTTATTAATTTGTTTGACAGTACGGATATAGTAAAAATAAATATAACATTAAATTTCAAAAGATATGAACTTAGACACAAAAGTTGCATCAAATTTAACTCGTTCGATTGCACCAGTGGTCTAGTGGTAGAATAGTACCCCTGCCACGGTACAGACCAAGTTCGATCCCGGCTGGTGCATGGGCATGGTTCTATTTGTATCCTTTCTGTTTGAGTCGGACTCTGTGATCATAGAATTGGAAGCTCTTCCGGTCACTTTGGTGTATTCATCGAAAACTTCAAATATTACAATGACACTTTTAGTCATTTCATCGACAGAAATTCTGAAAGATCTTTACTCACTTAGTCATTCACTGATAGTTCAATATTTATTATCACAGCATTAGTCATTCGAAATGCAAAACTTCAAATATTACAATAAAAATAATAAATTATAGAATTGCGAGTTCTTCCCCACTTAGCCATTTATCAACTTTAAATATTATAACTAAAAATAATAAAAAAATAAATTAAATTTATGTTTCTATTTTACAATAGAGATAGTTGAAAGTCATCAAAGAAATATAAAACAAAACTTAAAAAAGAGAGATAGAGAAACAATATCTATGTATAATTTTGATGATGATAATGATGATGATGATGGTTAACGTCCACTAAGACCAATTTTTGGTCTATCGGACCTCAAAAGAAAAGAGTTATTTAGTTTGATTTAAGATTTTATTCCTATGCTCAAAAAAGCTTGGAGAGAAGCCTCCCAGAGCTCACTATAATTTTGACATCTTAAAAGGCTAGGAGGGTCAGTATTGCAACAAAGATTATGGAATTGAGCTCTAATGTGGTTATACGCGGGGCACTCTAAGAGGAGGTGACTTTTCATTCTCAATGTTCATATTCTCACAGAGATGGCTGATCCTTTCCATCCATGGTGTTTTAGAACCTGCTCCCAACGACTCAAGTTTCACTATGGAGCTCATGAGATTCCATTCTAATCTTGGCTATACTAATTTTTCTTCTTTGAGCTAGTTAAAACGCAGATACTTTTGATCTTCTAGGGTGGGGTTGATGACCTCCTTATAATATCTTAATTTTTATTTTTAGTCTGTTAGATCTTTCTCACACCACATTTTTTCTTTGAACTTAGAAGTAACAATTTTTTTTAATTTTATTAATGTTTTGCAATGCAACATTTCTCGTCGATCTCCCAATGGTTTAACCAGACCCTAGTGTTTTTATACCAACCTCGTTTAAGCCTTAGGTGGTTTTGGTCGAATTTACAGCCTAGCTTTGGAATTTTATGGTCTCCCTATGCTATTGAGCTTGTGCTTGTACAACGTGAAGCCTAGTCATAGCTAGGCTCTCGATAGGGGAAAGACCCACTTCTATAAGGAGAATAGGATAGGGTGTATTTCTTTTAATTTTGAGGTTATACGTTATAAAACGCTTCGTATTTGCTCAATCTTTCTCCGAGATTCTCTAGAGATGTTGCAACCCAAACCTCACATCCATATAAGATAACAAGAGTGATTAAAGTTTCAAAGAGGAACTTCTTTCTATCCCACATTACGAGGTTTGTTGTTTTACAATTATTTTCAACACCAAAATAAGCTTTCCGCCCCCCCCATTTAATCCTTTTCCGAATGCTATAGTTCCAGGTTTGAGCTTGTGATGAATATCAATTCCTAGGTACTCTGTAAGAAGACACTTCCTCCAAGTTACTATTGTAATACATAAAATTAGCGTAAGTGTCCTTCTTGGATTTGATAATAATAACTTTTGTTTTGTCAATGTTAACGGACATACCTATGGTAGAGCAAGTAAATCCTTAAGAAGTCTAAGTTTCTTATCAAGATCGTATGGGCACCGATGCGAGAAGAACAATATCGTCAAGATAGAGAAGAAGGATGATGACTATCCCGCCTAAGATCGTGCCAACACATCCTTCTTCCTCTAAACAACCTTCTAGCTTGTCGATGTAAATGCCAAATAGGGTAGGGGGAGAGGGGGCAACCTTGTTTTAACTCGATATTACACTTAATATCTTTCAACCACCCCTCATTGCTTTCCTTTAACTTGGCAATTACATTCTTGTATAATCTTATAGCGTCGCTCTTAGCTCGAAAGGAACATTTAGCTCTTCTAATCTATTCCATAGGTTGTTTCTAGGAACCGTATCGAAAGCCTTTTCTAAAGTCCACAAAGCAACAGTAAGAGATTGGATTTATCATTGTGGTATTCCTCCACAATGATCCCTAAGCGTAACAAGGTGGTCCATTGTTGAGTGTTGCCTTCTAAAAACCCCACTTGGCCTTTAGCCCGCTCACCTTCACTTTCAAGCCAAATGCTCAACTTCTTTTCCAAAATAATACCATGTAACTTGGCCAAGAGAGGGTTGATCATAATTTTTTGATAATTAGAGGGGTTATTTGTATCCCCAATTTTAAAAAATAGGGATAATGAGGCTCGAGTCCAAGGTTTAGGGGAACCCTTTCTTGACCGCTTGGTCGAAAAGCTTGTGGATGTGGGGGGATGAGGACAGGACCTCCAATTTTTAAGATTTCAGCACGTAACCTTCAATGTCTTTAGCTTTCCCATTTGCAGGCGTTTAACCCCAAAATCGTTGTCTTCTAATGGGAAAACTTCTTTCGTTATGAGCAGGTTTCAAAGTTATCCCCGGCATTTGGAGATTCATAAAGCTTTTTTAAGATAGGAATTCCAAAGTTTTGTAAAGAAATTTTATTATTATCTTTAGTTTTCCTAGTTAGAATCTGCCTCAGAATTTCTTAGGGAGCCACCTTAGAGAGTGTAAGAGATTCTCTTGTCTTTTACGAATATATTGCCTTTTTTTTCCTTTTAGTTAGGACTTTGTGAGATTTTTATCTTGTCAATTTTTAGAGATTCATCAACAACTTCCTTAATTGCTCTCCTCGCACTTTTACAATCTTTGTCATACCATGGGTTGGTTTTGCTATTTCTTTTATTACTTGAGACTTCAATTGAGAACTTGTTAATAGAATATGAGAGGGTTGCGGTAAAATTATGATAGAGGTCATCTATGTTGTCTATACTAGTATAAAGGAAGCAAATTAGGTTTTAATTAATTTAGGAAGAGATCATTTTTATTTCTATCAAAGATTAAGTTATTTTGACTATAATGATTATCTTCAATGGGATCTATATGCATGACAAAATTGAGAGTTATGAGTAAAGGCCTATGATCGTAGCCGGCTCGTGGTCGTCTAAGATGTCAAAATTTAGTATTTCGTTATATAAAGGGAGATCGGAAATAACATATTCTACCATGATGTCGCTAGCTCATGGATGCAAAGTCATCCTGCTAGAATTGGGCCACTTCTTTAGACCGTTGCAAATTATGAGATCCCGAGCACTACAGAGCTTTCGACTAGCTCCGACCTAAACAAATTATCCCCCGAGGTCTTCGCAGCTCCTTTTGTACAAGCTAGCCGCAGTAAGGTCTTCATCTAACCAAAGAGGATTGGGGTTGGAATGATTGCTTAGAAGAATAGCTTGGTTGCTTGAAGTTCGAGCATTAAATTCACCCATTAAAAGGATATTACCTTCATTCCTTAGGCTATAAATATCATTCTCTAAACCATTGTAAGGACTATTTTTATCTAGATTATTTTTCTTATAGAAGTTAGAATTGATGAAATAACAGATTGCTATGTATGTCTTTTTTATCATTGATGTTAGTAATCTCAATCCAACTATATTGGTTGTACGGGTCGTTTTTATAAATCCTAGCATGGGGGGAGATGTTCTTCTTAATGTAGCAAGCTATGCCCCCCAATGCCTCTACGGGAGGATCACTTGTTCCGTGTAGACCATAGTGCAAATCCATCTATGTTAGGGACCTTAGATTCTTCGTGCTCCCAAGTTTCAACAAGCAATATAATATCAACATCATTTGAGATCCAACTTAGCTTTGGGCCTTTGTTCCGTGGAAAGCCCCACAATAGCCCAAGAAAGAATTTAGACATGTTGAATTGCTATTTATTACTATCTTTTTGGTTTCTATCTCGAATAACAACTTTTTCCATTTCTGATTATTTCCCTATTTTCCTTCCTTCCTAGCTTCTTTTTACCTTTTGAACCTCCTTTCTTAGTTCTACTTGATCTTCCGGAATGAGATCATCATTTATAAATATTTTTTGTTCCTTTTAGACTTGAGGTTTTACTAAGTATGTCATACTTATGGTCAGTCAGAGCTCACCCTTTATTCGGATCGTCTTTCCTTTATTCTCGCTTAATTTCCCTAACCTTGTTGCTTTTTGTGAGACACGTGGTTTCAATTTGTAATCTATTATGTAAGTCTATGTCCGGGCTATGGCTAAATTATCCTCGATCTACCTCCTCTTTCAAACTGGAAAATTATAAGGTTCAAGGCCCTTTTGTTACGCTCATGGTCTAATAAGATCATTTTTTTTCATTTCATCTTTAATTGGTTTGATATCTAATTTACCTACCCCACTATTTAGGGTGAGACTCGTTGTTAACTTTTTCTTCTAGTTCTTTAATCATGTCCTTCATTTTAAGACTCTCTATATTATCAACATCTCCTTGTCAGGGATGTTTGGTTCGTATCTTGGTTTTGTTTTTCTATGACCTCGCAACCTAGTCTCCATTACCTCCATCTTATTCTCCAATAGTTTTATTTTTATTTTATATTTGTTTTTTGGATCTTGTCTTCAAGAGATGTGAATTTGTTTTCCAGCGATGGCCTCTAATTGGGTTTGTAGCTTGACTTCTCTTTCTTCTCTACGTTTTCTCTAAAGAATCTATATACTCATAAAGGCTTTGTAGAATAACTATGCTAGGTCTACCATTGGTAATCTTTGGTAGTTGTGGTGAATTATTCATACTTGAGAATATATGAGCAGATATGTATTAGAAAAAGATAAGGAATGTATGCACCTAAATATCAACAAACCGGACAACATACCTCAATCGCCTTTGTGTCCGAAAAATTTATTGAGAAAAAAATCACCACGATACCCAAGTATTAATCGATAAAATTCACCGCGGAATTTCACAGCATAGACCCAAGTATTAATCAAGAAAAATTTTCACCGCATGGACCCAAGTATTAATTGAGAAAATTCACCGCAAAAAATTTCACTACATAATTTCACCGCAACCCAAGTATTAATCGAGAAATTTTTCATCGCAGACCCAAGTATTAATCGAGAAAAATTCACCAGGAAATTTCACCACGTAATTTCACCGCAACCCAAGTATTAATCGAGAATTTTTCACCGTGCAGACCCAAGTATTATTACACGGATAAAAAAAACATTATAACATATAAATTTATGTTTTCATTTCACAATGGAGATAGTTGAAAGTCACCAAAGAAATATAACAAGACTTAAAATAGAGAGATGGAGAACAATATCCATGTATACTTTTCTAAGGAATACACAAATATTATAATGAATAGTAAAAAATGGAAGCAAAATTTTGTTTATATTATGGGGATATTTGAAATCTATAAAAAAAATTAAAAAAAAGAAAGAATAAATATGTAAAGAGTTTAAAACCATTGAAGAAGCATTGAAAAAGAAGAGGAATCATGTTTAAATATTATAAAATATTAAACATAATAATACTGCAAAAAATGAATTGAGACCGCCATAAAAGAACAAGATCAAACAAGAGGTTTAAACTAGTGTTTATCCATCTTAATTCCAAATATTTCATGCATTCGGAGGCATCCCTATCCCCGAGGTGCAAAACTTTGCTCAAGATTTCTAAATCTAAGAAATGTTTTCATCTTGAAGGACTTGATCCCTTTCATCACATGACAGATGTGGAGTTAAGATGGAGATACACATGTCGCATGTGTGTCAAACTCCATGATAAGGTGACAAGGAATTACAAAACTCCCTCATACTAAAAAGCTCACCATTGAAATGTTTTGACCATGAAATTGTTTACTTTCCACACACACACTCTAAAGGAATTATACATCTCTTTCATCATAAGATGTAGAAAACACCTATCTCATAAATAAGAAATGTTTTACTTCCATTTGTTATATGTACACACATAAAATCAATATAAAATGATTTTACATAAGGTGGACAATGAAATATTTTATTTATGGTTGATGTTGAAATATTTAATGTTATTAATGTTTTTTTTTAACTAATCTATATCAATTATGTACTAAGCATGGGAGAAATTACATGTCTTCCTCATATTGGTTGTATAAAGAGCTTTTTGGTGCAATAAATACATGTATGTATATAAATATTTTTTTATTTTTTTTGGTACGTCCGAACTACAAAACATTACAACAAGAATAACGACAAAGAAAACAAGGTTATATTTGTGTCTTACATTGGAGAGACTTTCATATGTAAAAAATATATAATTTAGAAATTGTATTGAAGCCAATATTAAATCAATGTTTGGGAGATTAGATATTTCTCTAAGGAAGGAAAAGAGAAAGAGAGAGAGAGAGAGAATTTAAAACTAAATTTGTATGAAGGATGGCCTAGCCATTACAAGGGTGTCAAAAGCAATAGAAGATAAATGTATTAAAACTAATATGTACTCAATGAGAGAGAGAGAGAGAGAGAGAGATTTGTTTATATCCGAAAAAAAATAAAAATTAAATAAATAAATAAAAATAAAATAAAAATAAAAATTAAATTTAAAATTAAATTAAAAAAAATAAAAAATTATTCATGAAGTTATCTTTTTCTATCCGAAAAAATCGAAATTTAAATTTGCACATAGGGATCAACCAGCCTACTAAGATGGCATTAAAAATAAATAGCATAGAAAATGTATTAAATTCAATATTTATTCTATGTTGTAGAGATAGAGTTATACCTTTACCTAAAACAAATATAAAATTAAATACGCATGAAATAGTTAGTCAACTATTGTAGGGTATTAAAACAACTATGTAGCTCAAGGAGGTCAATTCAATGAAAAAGGAGAAGGTGTTTGAACCTAATCTTAATCCAACTGAGCTTGACCCTCATGTCCTTGCATTGTTGGGACCTAAATAGGGTGGTCTCTATGATGTTAGGGGGGAATGGGGTTCAATCCCCTCGCATAGGTCATTGGGCAATCCATTCCACCTTTGGCATGCTAAGGGATGCTTCTTCCTAGGGGAATTTGATTGCGTCTTCAAAATGGGAAATTGACTTTCTCTATTTTCCTCAAAAATAGGGATGACCTCTAGGTTATAAGTGAGAATCAAATGATTATTGATGTGTTTTTCGTGCATGATGGCCCCTATCGAAATCGCAAGTGGTTGTTCACTTCTTCCTCTTTGTACTTTTTACACTTCAACTACCCTTGCCTCTTCATTGTGTATCCAAGAGCACAAGTCTCCCTAGATGGACTTCCCCTGCATATTGATTGGGAGATCACTTATAGGGGTGAGATAATGCAAAGTTGTGAAGGTAAAATTCATTAGGTTGGACCCTTTCATCCTCGTTACTTTCCTATAGTATGTCTATAAGTTCCCTAGGGGTATCTTCCCTACAAGGAATTTATTTTTCCAACTTGCAAATTTGGAATGTGTATCATTTCTCCTTGAGGAACACAGGATAGATCCTAGTTGGTTTCTATTTTTACACATCTCTTTTATCAATTCTACCATCTCATTGATAGAGACTCTCTAAAACATCAACTCTTTTAGTTTTTTTTGACTAGCTCTTTCTTTATTTTATCTATCACTCCCTTCAAGATTTTGATTTCATCTTATAGCTACCTTTTGTTATCCATATTCAAAGATCTTTCACATGATCTAAAACTTCTCATGTATATTGGTTATGTTGTTGCAAGTGAAATATGTTATGCTTCACTAGCTTACCTATCACCTCGTCATTCTTGCATCTAAGTCTTTTCATGTATATTTTTTCTCTTATTTATAAATGTTGGAATGAAAATAAACTTTTAGTTATATCTATACTTTGTCATTGCATATAAAACTTGTAGGAAAAAAAGTGTAGAGTGGAGACACCAAAATCTATGTTGATAGATATGTTGAGGCATGGCTTAAAATAATTTGTTATTTTATATGAAGCACTCATTGTTATGTTATGTTTATTGATTTAAACAATTATGTATACTGTACTATAAATGTTGGTATACCCATTACACTTTATCTCTATGTTTGTATATTGAGCATGAAGAGGCAAAAACAAAAAGCAACCTAATCAAAAAAAATATGCAAATAACCTTATTACAATATCCACCGCAAGTGATGAAGAAAAGAAGCATGCAAGCTCCTCGAGTAATGAATAACAATCAATGTAATTGATGTCAAAAGTTCATATTTTAGAATGTTTACTTATATAAATTAAACATTTTGTTTAATGTGTACATATTGTCCTAATTAGTATGATGATAGGTTACCAATATTTGTAACAATTATTTATTGGCATTTGTTTATCGGGGGTGTGTATGTTTTCCTTATTCTTATTTAATATAATGGGTTTATTATTTTATTTTAATTGATTTAAGAGCATGAGGGTGGATTTGTTTGTTTGAGATACTTCTAAGCTCATATGCATATCGAGGGAGTTGGTTTCCTATAACCTCCTAAAAATGTCACATAATAAGCTTAATAAATATGGTGTATTTTGTTTTAACATATAGGTAAAGGTGTTAGTATAAGAATGGGAGTAGATTGGATTTCTTAAATTGAGAAGATCTCAACAAGATCTTAATATTCCTTGTGGAAATGGTTATAAACATTGTAATACTCAAGAGTGACTCTAATAAGAATACCTGAGATATTTTATGATTTCAATTCTCCATGGTTTACATCTATGTGTTACTCGGTCATGAATCGGATTTACATCATTTGGTATTAGAGTGATGATAAAGATTTCTTTTCACGGCCTAGGTTTCTAACACAGAGAAGCTACGAACCATGTGTACATAATATCTGTAGTGAAAGCATTGCTAGAATTAAAGGATTAATGTTGCTAGAATTAAATGTTATAGTTTTGGAGGTTGCAGAAGTAAGATTCCAATCAGTGAGGTGAGTTCCTAGGAGTTGTAAGGGTGAAATTTATATGTTGATAAGTGATTTTATACCAATCGTATTCTTTCTAGTGTTTTGCAACATTATTTGTGATTTAACAACCTTTAAATTCTGTAGAGTCAAAGTTGTCGAAGGTTGGAGAATTCAACATTTCCATAATTACTCAAAACCAGGCTATACAAACCTTACATTATTTTTTGGTTCAAAGATCCATGGTTCATAAGATTTCCAAATTGATCATCATGTAAGCGAAAATGTTTTGTAGAGACAAAAATTGAAGTTAGTCGCAAGACTAAATCTACGTTGAAGTTTGCAACAAGAAATAGTGAAATTTGCATCCGGAAACAACATCCTTGATCCTAGTGAAAAATTAAGCACCTACACTAGGTGGGGCCCACATGTGTTATTTTTAGGTGTATGTCTATTTTTAGAATATTGAGAAAATTCTATTTATAGTGGGGGTCCTATTTATAGATGTGTTGAGAAAATTATATTTATGGATGGGCGTCTATTTTTGGAATGCATGTGCGAAGTCAGTCCATGGATCGCATGTCTAAAAAAATAGAATGCATGTCGGTTATTATTATCTCTTAATAATAATTGGACAATAAATATTAATCGATTCTCATGTTGCACTTGAAATCGCTAACTCGAAGTGCCAAACCAGTTAGTCGAAAGGAATTCTCGGTTCAAAGGATGGTTGGTGGGACATGCAAGTGGACTTGAGTTGTAAGAGAGTGATTCGAGTTGTAACTGCAGTTGGATGTGTAGTTATGTGAGTTGTAAAGTAGTTTAACTCAATTAAGTGAGTTAAAACTCGGGCTTGAGTAGTTGTAATCTAGTTGTAACTAAAGATACACTAGTTAGAGAATCGTTGAATTAATTATTAAATTAATTCACATGGAGTGATCTCACATGCAACCGAAAGATTTACTATTGTTAACAACATGCATGTCGTATCCAACGTGAGACCCAATTGAGAGATAGGTGAAAGGGACAGTTTGACTATCGAGTTTGTGACATTAGTAGGTGCACTCGTGCAACCACACACACATTGGATATTCCCTATGAGTATTGCTCGATCAAGGCAGAGCTATAATTAATCATTCGTAGGTTCTTGACCATCAGTGATTGTGCAAATGCGGGATGTCGGGGCTGCGATAGAATTGGTGCATGTGTGAGCCAATTTTTGTATGACACATGAGACGAGACAATTAGCTGATGTACCGAGGGCTCTTGTGAGAAGAGTTTTTGTATGAGATTGTTTCTATGATCCATGATATATACATAATATATGATAGTGGGGTTTTTATCCGTATGCTTTCCTGGTCAACATCTGTGTTATGTGTGAATGATATTTCTTCATGTGTCTGCAATTGGCGATTAAATTTTCGCAAGAATTTTTGTAGAATCAATTTTGTATTTAACAGTGGCATATAATTGTTAGATCAGGAGAATCCAGGCAATACATAATTTGTATTAAAATTTCTACAAAATCGTAGGCATGTTTGCAACAACACAAAATCATTTGCACAATACGTAATGTCGTCGCCGAAAACTTGGTGATAGTAAATACTAGTAGCTTCAAAGTAAAATTCTTGTAAGAAGAAGAAGTTATTTGAAGGAGCAACCAATGCAAATGTGAATTTTGTATCCATGCCAAAGTGTAGTTTGTAGCTCATGTAAATTTCATGTTTTGTGTGCCACTCCATTGGTTGCGGATAAAATGTCAATCAAGGTGGATTCAAGGTTTTTTTCTATTTTTTTCAAGTGAAGAAATCATACTTTGGAGTAGCTATCAAGCTTATATATATTTTTTTTAGGATTGGATTCTGGGGATTTATGGGGACCAAACCTCTACACATAACTATTGGACCACCACAGCCTCTCGACTATCTTCTATGATGAAAGAACAAGAAATGCATTCACCAACCAAAGTCACGAATGTAATGTGGAGGTTCATGATGTGGTATTTTAATTATGGACGTGTCATTCATGGGCCTCCTAACTATCTTCTCGTGATAGAAAGAACAAGAAATTCATTCAAACCAACCAAAAGTCAAGAATGTAATGTGGAGGTTCATGATGTGGTATTTTAATTATGGACTTGTCATTCATGGTGTAGCATTTTAATTTTTGGAATTGTCATTAACATAGAAATCTCTTTTATGTTAGAGATGTAGTTGGGAGAATTAATAATCACAATGATTTTGGAAATAAATCCTAATAAAATCCAAAAAAGTGAGTGGACCAATTATCGAGAAGGTATAAATGAATATTATTTGTAAATATCAAAATATTTCAAAATTCTCAACTGGGGAGCTAGGGAATGTCACAATGTGCATTGATCTCAAAGTATTTTTGATATTACGTATGCATGAATAATGGGGGTTGTTGGAAAGTTCATAGTATTCCTTTGCAAAATGTAATATGAATTCATCCATGGGATAAGCCTAAGGAATAATTGAAGTTAAAAGCATGGTAATATGTGTCAATGCATGTGTCATGCAGTATAGGAATGTTTCGTGTTAGAGCTTCTCAAATTTTATGTTTAAAGTTAGTAAGGCTATGTATGAGTATGTAGGAGCCTTATGTTTGGTAAAAACAAAGCACATGGTATTACAATCCATGTTAAGCCATTTTTTTCAAAGCTAGTGAGTAATGTAGAACCAATAAAGTTTAAGAAATAAAGTTGCATGATATAGAGAATGTATATTTGTAGGGAGAATAAATTGGGCACAAATTTAAAGACGTGGTACTTGGAGTAGCATTGTGGAAACATAGGTGAACACATTGAAATCATATTAAGCTACAATAGATTGTGGAAGTACATGGGTAGTAAAAGGAAGAGTTTAGTGAAAAAAAATCCTACGAAAAATGAATTGCACAGAGAGAAAGATATGGCTTAGATAAAGGAGAGATTGAGTATTTTGAGGGAGCTACTACTAAAGAAAGAACTTGAATCATGGTTGGAAGCTTAGAAAATAGTTAAATGGAAAATTATGAATTTGTATGTAAGGAAAGTGATACATAGGTAAAGTATGGGTTAAAATAGAGGAAAAACTCAAAGGAACTACATATAAACAGAGATCCATGAAAAAAGAAGAGGTTCATAATCAGTTGTGAACTAGAACGAGGAAGAAATGATTGGAGAAGATGATGAGATACTTGATGAAATTCTTATGGAGTGTTGGAAGGATTTATACCAACACAAGGAAGAGATTCTAGAGGCATCAATACGGACTAAGGAGTGTCATGATTTCGAAAAATAAGAGACTTGTGTGTGTATGAAGGTTATGAAGAATTACCTCATGAAGGAATAAAGGAGGACATAATCAAGAAGATTTCAACACATAGAATAAAAGAGACAACATATCTTGAGGAAGATTTAAAGTTTCTAGAAGAATGGTTAACAAATCCTAGATTGATTAAAAACTACACGTGCACTTGTAGACATAATTCAAGTTAGTTATAAGGAGCATCCAGGAATTTCCAACAACGATGGTGTAGTTAAAGAAGGTGAGGACAAAAGGGAGATTGAAAAAAGTTTTGAGATAATGGGAAAGTCAAAGAATGAAGATGAGAATCAAGAGAGGTGAATCATTTGACTAAAAAGAAAGGAAAATGAAAAAGCAAGAAAGAAAAGTATAGGATCCTATAAAAGTCGTGACAACAACAAAGCAACAAAAACATCAAAGAAAGTGAACATCAAAGAACACGAACTTTTGGATCCAAGTGGAATGATATAAAATGCCATGAAATTTTTATATTGTGGGAGTTTGATGCATGAGAATTAGGGTGAATGTGTTTTTTTATAGATATATCTAGGTTCATATATGTATGGAGCGAGTTGGTTGCTCATAGCCTCCTAAAATGTTAGGTAATGAGCTAAATAAATATGATGTATTTATCTTTCTGCATATTGTTATGAGTGATAGCACAAGAATAAGAGTAATTTGGATTTCATATCTTTGAAAAGATCTAAAAAAATGAATCTTTCCTTATATAAAGGTTTGTAAACATTGTAATACTTAAGAGTAATCGAATAATAATACAGTGAGATATTTTACGAATCCACTCTTCATGGTTTGCATATGTGTGTTAATCCATTGTGCCTCTCTTTTACATCAGTAATGAACATTAATTGTTACATTATCAATTAAATATATGAATGATTTACGTTTTTTCAATGGACACAAATATAAGTAGTTGGTATACTTTTTAGACGACACAATACATTAAAGATATATATATATATATATATCAAAAAAAAATTATATTAATTCAAAAGACATTGTGTCAAAGCTAGCAGGGATACATATTCGATAGTTCAAGGATTATGTTAGGACTATACATAATTCTATAAATTATACTAATTCTTCTAACGACCTTTCACAAAAATAATTACAAGATTTCTTATCGGTGAATCGTTTCACGTATCTACTTAGAATGCAAACAACACAGAAATTCATAAACGGAAATCGTATATGAGCACGGGACCTTTATGCTTCTTGCTCCTTGGCATGCAAGGACCTTAGTTCCTCTATATCTATATGGTATTTGTTTTAGTGGAGAAAGTCTTCCTCCCCTAGTATTTGCTAAAGGGAAAAGTTTATTTGAGGTTAAGGAGAGAGCATCCTTGCATTAGGAAATGAATAGATATCTAAGCTACTAGATATTATTAGTTTTGTTGTTGTTATTGAAGAAGAAGATGCATGTCATTAGCATTGTGAGAGAGGCAATGTCTTGCTCAAGTTTAGCCATCTTGGTAGAACTTATTACTAGACAATTGTTATTAGCTTGATTAATTTCTTTTTCTTTTTTAAAGGGCATTTTGAACCCCCTTCATTGCTAGATTCTCCATGTCTAGCTTGCCAAATATCAAAGGAAACCAATCTATCATTGTAGGAGAAATAGAAATACCCACACCATATATAATTATAATTTAAACAAGGAATATTTCTTTCAAACTAAAGTTGTAAAGTTTCTAAAGAGTAAAGAGAATTAATATAAATGAAAAAAAATCCATTAGAAATTACTAAAACCATGAAATGGAATTGATAAACTAGAGAATTCCTTGTCAAAGATGTGGATGAATCCCACATAAGGAATTTTTCATGAGATACGATTTGTAGATTGAGCATAGGAAAAATACTTGCAACCTCCCAAAAAAACATTGTCCAAAAATACTTTTTTTTTCTAAAAATACACTTCCCTTGAAACTAGACACCCAAACAACCAAAGATACATGGCTCTTGAAGCCAAATATCGCAACATCCACACAAATATAACCGATAACCGATAAGTTGAACTAGATGCACCATAGAAAAACACATTGTCCCAAAATTTCTTATGGGAGCTCATATCGTTGTATTAAAGAACCACGATTGAGTTGGACTAAACCGAGTGAGTTGGGTTCAAGCATGTGAATTGGGATGAAGCAAGTAAGAGGGGTGGGAATACCACATATCTCCATCTATACCATAATACTTACATGTGTTTGAGTGCATTGGATGTTGGTTATACCTAAGTGCTAGAGAGGTGAACTCATTGGCCCAATGGTTTCCTTCGCTATTAAAGTTACTCTTGATATGGAAAAATGAATCTTGGTCAAAATGAATTAGCATTTTTTTTATCCGGAAAAACAATCATGGTCATCATACGACAAGAAGAGAAGAAAGATATATATATATATATATATATATATATATATATATATATTCTTCATTTCTTCACATTCTCACATATTTTTCAAAACTCGTAAAACTCTCGCTCCTTAACTCTCCGAACTACAATTAATAATCATGATCATCATACGATAAAAAGAACATGAAGTTATATATATATATATATATATATATATATATATATATATATATATATATATATATATATATATATATATATATATATTTATATATTTATATATATATTCTTCCTTTCTTCATATTCTCATATTTATTTTAAAATTCAAAAAACTCTCTCTCCCTAACTCTCTCAACTACACTGAAATTGTATGGTATAGGCTCTCATATCCAAATTCAACAAACTTAATCTATTTCATTGAATTATCTAACAAATTATTAAATTGGCTAAATTTATCCCTTAACATAGATATCAAATTACACTCATCATATATTCCCTAACAATATGGATTCCTTCTAGAGTATATTTAAGAAAATATTACAAATTAGATAAAATTAAGGAAACCAACTTCCTTTGGTAAATGGGTATTGACTCTAAAAGGTCAAAAAAAATTTTCGATTGGAAGAGGCTCACGAATAAGAAAAACACATGCAATAATCAATAACTAGAAATGAATAGTTCTCTTTATATGTTGTAAGCTAAGTTGGATGATGATGGATTCTCGTTGATTTGGATAGAGTGCTACTGTTTGAAAGGTATGAAACTCTTTAAGGTAAATTCATCCCAATGATCTACATTGAAAAAGAGAATAGAGTTGAGTATTAGTGATGTTGATACTCTTGTTGACTAGATTGGAAATGAACGTGTTGAATGAGATTGAAACTTGATTTATAGATTGTTAATGGAACTATAGTCGATCTAGCCGAATGTTCATCTATTATGAAAGTGATGATGCAACAATAATAAAACTAGAAATTTCCCCTAAAGGTGAAAAGATACACCGAAAATAATTGAACATTCCTATGATGTTATTGTAAAAAGGTTGCAGCAAAAGAAAGATAACAACCTAAAGGGTGGAGGATGGAGAGGGGAGGAAATGTGTTCAAGCTTGCAATAGACTCACACTTGTGTTGATGCATGTCCGACATATGTTGCTCGAACCACTCGCTAAATCATTTTTTTTAATCATACCACTATGCTAAAATCTTATATACATATTATATCCAAGATATAACATGAAAGGTAATGAGAAGAAACATTACCATAGGTCCTCGTGGGCAACGACGCACAAAAAAATGTAATTGCATAGAGGAAATGACTAAAGTCATTGGGTGTTGATACAAATAAAGAGAATCTTTCACCCATTGGGAGTGTCCTTCGATTCCATGATATTCCGCAATCAACATAAAGAAAGGGGGTTTGCTTTTAGAATTTTAGCTATCTTCTTTTTAAAAATTTTAAATTAATTTGGAGCCATTAATTCAGATTTTTAAATCCTATTTTTAATTTTTGTCTAGCAAAGATTTATTGGAATTGCAATTTATGTGGTGTATTTTACACAATACAAGTGTCCAAGTAAACTTTCAAGGCATTGTATACATTTATGCATTCAAAAGTACGATTTTAAAAAATGAAAAGCTATACATGTTATATGCATATATAGAACCAATATAGATCCATTTTGAAGAGGATTAAATCTCTTGAGGTGCATACTTTTTTTCAAGTTTTGCACTCTAAAATAGGTCCTATAGGCTATCTTTAGCCTCGTGGATGTTAAAAAAAATATTTCTTTCTCATATTTCTGAAGCAATTACGGTTGCCTTTGCATAGCTTAGTACGAGTCTCACAATAATGAGTGGTCGTGTAAGTTAACCGTAGTTAATAAGTCTTTATGTCAAGGGGTGGTCATTCCTAAACAAAAAAAATACCCAATAACGTCTCGAGGTTGAACACGATTTAAGATGGGACTTTATCATAATTAGTTAAAGAAATTTTGTGTGGGAGTTATTCTAAGAATCCCCCAAGCTAGAATTCTATATAAATCATTTGACCAAAAATGTAGATATGCTATTTTGACTTAGTCTAATTGGTTAATTTGGACCTCTGAGCAGCCCTATTGTGAGATCACAAGTGCCTTGATATTCGTCAACACAAGCATTTAAAACCAAGAAATATCCAACTATGGCATTTATGAATTTGGGAGTCGATCATTTTTAGTTGGGCATGTGTATCTTGTATGTTGATTGGTGTTTAGACCTTATGTCTTATTTAGCTCATATATGCAAATAGATATATGAATTGTTCTTTTATAAACATATATACATATGCACTTATTTATGTATGTAAACTTATGCCTTCATTAGTGACGTGGTGAATTGCTTATCAAAGGTTGTAGTGTAATACAAAGTTTGTTAGGTTGCATTGGACTTTTTAATAAATTTAAAAAAATTAGATTCGTGTCACCATTAAATAATTACCATCCACCTAATAATTATTGATAAGAATTCATAATTGGTTAATTTCAACCTCCAAGTGACACACCGTGAGAACATGGGTGCCTTGATCTTCTTCAACACAATATTAAAACCAAGAAATATCCAACTATTGCAATTATGAATTTTGGGGTTCATTTATTCTTATGTTTTTTTTGTTTATGTTTCACTTTTAGTTAGCCCTCTGTATCTCGTGTATGTCGATTGGTGTTCATATCGTATGTGTTATTTAGCTCATATATGCAAATGGATATATGTATTCTTTCTTCGCATAAGCATATATACATATGCACTTATTTATGTATGTAAATGTATATCTTCATCAATAACGTGGTGAAATGTTTATGAACATATGTAGTGCATTACGCAGTTTGTTAGGTTGCATTGAATTTTAATAAATTTAAAAAATTATTTTTCGTGCCACCAATTTCTCTAGGGATTTGAGATTATTCCAATTCTCATAAGTTCCTTCATGATAAGTTCATCATTATTATTTATAACATTCATTTATATATAAGCAAAATTTTTATTTAGCAAAATGGTCCATTACTTTTAATAAATTTAAAAAAATTATATTTGTTGCCAGTGGCTCCCCCACCCACCAATTTCCTAGGGATTTGAGATTATTCCAATTCTAATAAGTTTCTCCATGATAAGTTTCTCATTATTATTTATAACATTCATTTATATAAAATCAAATTTTATTTAGCAAAATAGTCCATTTTACAATAAAATGTGTAGTTTTTTTTTTTAAGTTAAAGTTGACCCATGTCAAAACAGACAAATGTCAAATGGAGATGAAAAAGGTAGAGACACCTTCAATGTAAATATATGAAACCAACAAAAAAAACCCATAGATTAATTGTAATTTATGATTAATTGTAAATTTATGATCTTGAACATAAAATGATTGAATATCTCATGAAACTCTATTCTTTGAAATTTCATTTAAAAAAAATAAAAATAAAAATCATATTTCAATGATATTTCCCATACACTAGTGAAAAACTAAATTCATTTCCATTATTTATATTTTCAATATTCAAAATGTATAATTTCAATACTTCAAAATACATAAAAATAAGAAAAATATTGAATGAGGAAACTAAAACCCATAAAAAAATATGTTACTAGTTATTATATCAAAAATAATTTGTCTGTGGGATAATGGATTCTTTGAGTAGAAATTTGGTTGCTCTAGTCTATAGAGGTATAAATACTCTATCTCTTTTGGAGATGAATTTCTAACAATTTAAAAAGAAACACGTATCTTTAATCATTAAACAAAATAACTCTTCATAAGTCTATAGAGGTAGGTAGTCTCAGGTATTAGAGTTGGACTAAAAAATTATTGGAAAGTTTAACTTTAAAAACTGAAAATTATTATTTTTCAAAAATAAATTAATATATTTATTATCAATTTTATTGGTTTCAGGTTCAACATGTTATTACATAATGTTTTAAAATATGTATCATTCAGTTAGATTGTCAAATATGTGTCATTCATTTAAGTTAGGATGTCAAGTTGCTTTGTTCAACTCGACACTTGATTTGAGTCTACGAATGCCCTAAACCTATTTCATCCTTAGTCATCACCCACTGCCACCAAAGAGTCCACTTATGACGGAAAAAACTTAGATTTATCCTCTTCAAAATCTATTGGTACTAATCCATAGTTTACTAACATTTTAGTACAAAAATCACATTTACTCTAAAATGAAAAAAGCAAATTAGGTTTCTCCACTTCAAAATCTGGGGGCATTAATTTAAAGAATGTATTTAAATTAAATAATACAAAATATGATTAATAAATATGTAGAACAAATTTGAATACAACATGTTAACAATTTTTAGCATTATAATGTTATGTTTAAATTAATTAAAGTTAAAAATAGGTAAAAAAATATAACTAATAAATCTAAAAATTAAAATATATAATAAATAATAACAAATTTGAATATTGAAAACATTTTAAAGATGTAGATTTCCTTAAAAGATTATATATATATATATAAAATGTTGTCAAGCTAGTGTTACAATTAACTCTTTAATATCTTGTATACAAATTTGTTTTATATATTTAATTGGATTGAAGTAGGAGTTGTTGCGCGGATTGACCCTCATTGAAGGAGGAGATGCAATTGCAGCATTGATTTTTTTTAAGAAGGGGATGTTGCAAATTAATATTGAGTGAAATTGAAAATTTGTGAGTAATAATTCTTGCCTACTCACTCATTGTTTTGACAATTTGTTATGATAAAATAGTAGTAATATTAGTCAAAACAAATAAGAAAGTCGATAAGAAATATTACTCACGCATTTTCAATTTCTCTAAATATTAATCCGCTCCTCCTACAATGAAATCCAGATGCCAAAGAAGCTATCCTCCAATTCCAATTAATCCCAATTAACAAAAACATAAAATTGTCAAACATATATTATAAATTAGCAAATAAAAACCACTCACCGATATTTCAAACCGGGATCTATTTTATTTATCCTTCGCGCAAACATTTTTTCAAACTTTTTAGGGAATATTTCTCACAAGGAACTAATTATTTCCCTTGTCTCTTCCAATATTTCTTATACTCCATGTCCGGTTTCATATATTCATATAGAAGAACCGTTGAGGAATTCAAATATTTAGAAGATTATTAAGTTTTGGAAGTGATGTGTTATGGGAGAGAGCAGATGCATCGGCCTCTCACGGCGCTAGTAGGGAAGTGGAAATTTCCCAAGCCACAACAAGGTTGATTTGCAAAGTGGTTAATGGAGGCATGGGTGAAGATAATTGGGAACGAACCACGGATTATTAAGTTACCACATGGGTGGTAATGCTTCCATTTTATGAAGAGTGAAGATGTGCGGAAATCCACGGCGTTCCCTGGATCAATGGGCGCTCGTTTTTACCACTTTATCGTTGGTAGACATATTTTCATCCTATTGATAACGCTCCTAGGAACCATCGTTGTGGGTAAAACTCCCGGTTTACCCATTCAGCTCCGGTCATCGGTGGTGCCGAGGAGAGTGGAGATAGTATCGGCACATGTAGTTTTTTCGATCCGAAGTGCAAGGGCATTTTTTACAAGAGAGTAGCGTGGATTTTGGTGGAATTTTCTTATGCGGGTGGCCTTTTGGAGAACGTGGATTTGGAATGGCAAGGAATGAAGTACTTCCAGAGCCTGGATTACTGGAAAATCCCATTCAGATGCCACCTCTGGCATGCTACGGGACATCCGATGCGATCATGTGCTTCGATGGCGACCGGTTAGTGGCGGAGGTTTGAACGGTGCCGAGGGGTCCGAAAGACTATGGGCCAAGGTGCGAAGAAGCCTACACCTCCCTCCTCGTAGACTTTCCCTTCAGATTGGCATCTCGTAGTGAGGGATACAATGGGACATTCTCGGTGGTGAAATTGCGATATGGGATCCGACTTATGCGTCATTGAAGGCTTTTCAAATCTTCTTTCGGAGGGATCATCCTCTCGGGCCTCATAAGGGGTTTTGAGCAGAGGATTCACTTAATAAACATATATGCGCCTTATCGTGGGAAAGGCTTTCTTTCTCACGTGTGATGGAGAGTAGTGGAATACTTCTTATGGATAACTTGATAATTGTCGGGGATTTCAATTTATCTTTGAATGAAACCCGAGATTGGGGGGTGAAAGGTAGAAAGGATCGACTGTGTACCATTTCAAAGATCATTTAAATCACATCACCTTTGTGAATTATTGATCAAGGATCAAGTTTCTTCATGGTTTAATGGCGGACAGTGGTGGGGGAATCTATTTTGCAAAGGGATTGACTATTTTGTGGTCAAGGAAAAACTTGTTGCCCGAATGGGGGACTGGGTAGGTGGCCATAGGTGATGTCTTCATCTCAAACCATAGACCAATTATTTTGAAATGGTGTTTTGAGAAGGTTTCGGGTGTCCTTTTTAAATTCAATCAAATATGGCTACAAGACCCATATTTTGTTTCTCTGGTGGGACAACATATGAGACAAAACCCAAGACGTGGTAACATCTCGTAATGGATTATGTGTCTAGTATTCTGCGGGGATTAAAAGAAAAAGGTTAAACGATGGGAGAAGGCCAAAAAAGAAAAATATTGTAGGAATCACTTTGTGCTTTTGAGATGGAGATGACTCGATTGTTGAAAGAGATGGAGGGGATTAATCCTAGGGTTGGTATTTGGGAAAGATCGAAGGAAGTGGAAGAGGAAAGAAGAAAAATTCTCGAGATTGAAGAACATGCGTGGAGACTCAAAAGCGGAGCGATATGGCTTCGTGAAGGGGACAAGAACACGAGGTATTTCCATGCTTATGCTATAGGGGAGAAAAAAATTTAATTTTAATTTTTCAGTATCAAGGTAAATGACACATCCTTTACCTCCTCAAAAGAGATTCAGATCGAGGTTGTTAACCATTTTAATAGTCTTTATAAGACCCGTGAGGAGCCGTGTAGCATGCGGAAACAAATGTGGGCGCTGAGGAGATCCCGATTATGTTTGATGAGGGGGAGTTGCAGGGGATTTTAAGAAGCCGATCAGCGAAAAGAGGAGGTCTTAAGGGATTTTAAAATCCTTTAAAGTTGACAAGAGTCCGGGGCTCGACGGGGGGACCCCTGATTTTTTTCATTTACTTTGATGATTTTTTTGTTGATATTATTCTAGAAATGGTCGAGGAAGCAAATAATACAGAAATATTAATGGAGCCTTAAATTTTACGTTTTTTAGTTTTTTTATTCAAAGAAAAAGGTGCTGAGATGTTTGATGTTTACCGTCCGATATCACTCGTAATACTTTGTATAAAATAATTTCAAGATTATCGCATAAATTATTAAGAAAGTTCTCTTCCATATTCATATCCTCGGAACATGTTGGGTTTTTAAAGGACGATGAGTATACACGATTCGATGGCTTCTACTCGTAGAAGTTATTCATTCTATACACACTAAGAATATGAAGGTTATGGTTATGAAAAATCGATCTTAGTAAAGCTTATGATAGGGTTGATTTGGGAACGTTAAGGTTGATTTTATATAAGATCGGAGTCGACAGGTCTTAGTCAATTGGATCTATGGGATACATTTGTAATACTTCTATGGATATAATAATTAATGGTGTGGCTACCCGTTTTTTTCAAACTCCGGTCAACGTCTTCGGCAAGGTTGTGCCCTTTTCCCCACTCCCTCGTTCATTCTTTTCATGGACTCTTTTAAGCACCAAATTAAGTTTGGCTATTAGCAAGGGGTAGCATAAGGTGGGATCTAGAATCTCTCATTACAGAGAGATATTAAACAATGGATGGTGTTCTACTATTTGGTATGCTTATTAAGAAAGTGTGGCAAGTCTTCCATGACATTTTTTTCAAAATTTCATAAGACATCAGTATGGTGGCAAACACCGTGTAAGTCTTGCATTTATCATGAGGAGGAAGGTGAGGAACTAGTTGTTTCGATAGGGATCCTTGTTTAACATCAGAATTTCTCCCTCCGGGACTGGGGCTTTAAATATCTGGGGTTCCACTTGAAACCCAATAAATATGGCATAAAGGATTGGAGTTGGTTGATAGATAAAGTGGAAAGAAGAATTCGGGGCTAGACTTTAAAATGGTTGCTTCTAAAGGAGGCCATCTCATATTGGTACAGAAAAGTAGTCTTTACAAAAAATTATGGTTTACTCAGGGCACATATTTATGTGATTCCTTCTAAAAATTTTAAAAAAGCATTAGGAGCATTATGATTAACTTTCATGGGGAATTGGGGCAAGGAGAAAGGTAAGATCGACTGGAGAGATGGGATTTGATTATGAGACCCTATTGACCATGGCGATGGGGTCTTAAAGATTTTCATACATTTGGTCGAGCTCTAATATTGAAGTCCATATGGAGGGGTCTTACTTCAAGAGGCATTTGGAGTGAGATTATAAGGTATAAATATTGGAAAAAATGAGGGTATGGAGGACCTATTCTTGTTGGCTTGAAGTGAATACTAAGGGTGGGTTGACCATTTGGAATAGTTTTAAAAAAAATTGTTTGGTCGTGTTTTTCATCATTCTAGCATATACGGTGACGGGGCCAAGATCCTTATTAGCCACTTGGGGCCGTGAGGTTCCCCTAATCTCGCCCCTCTCAACATTGAACTTATAAGACAATTAAATGGAAAATTTTTGTTCTACTTGACCCAAATCATAAAGGAAAAAGATCAATGGGAGCTCAGTATGGATGTCTCGCCGACAATTTGTTTTTACCGTATCACCCGAAGGAGGAGTGGAATGGGTATAATGAGAATTAAGAAGCCAGGGGTTGATCATGGACAATGGTGGTGACAGATGGTTATTTGGAAGGGCCCGACCAAAAATTATATGCCCATTGTGAGAGAGATATATACAATTTATCAATATCATCTCCCACTCCTATTGAGCTTAGTGTCTTTTGAAAAATATGAGAAAAACAAAGCTATAACCGAAGATGAATATTTTTTTTGTGGTTGGTCTTGATGAATAAAAAATCTCACTTGGGATACATTACAAAGGAAAGGTTGGATTGGACCCGGTTACCCACAAACTTTGTATGGCGGAGGATGAGAGCAATTCTCACCTTTTTTTATAACCGTATCTTTGCTCGGAGAGTCTTGGAATTACTTTGTAAGTTTTTTTAATCTTAAAGTACCCTTTCTGTAAATACGACCGTTTTCATTCTCCGGTGGCATAGGTGGGTTTCATCACTTTGGGTAATTCTCGACTCTATTTCATTGGTTTATTTGGTGTGGCCGGAATAATGGATCTTTGAGGATGAGTGTAGTGACTTTGCAGTGGACAACCAACATTATCATTTACAATTGGGGAGGGGTGGGAACTTAGTGAGACCTCCCAAGAAGACCATTCCAAAAGACCGAGATCGGTTGAGATACATTACTCCGCGTGCTTCTTTGATGGAGCCTCTCAACACTCCCGATGCGGGTGTGGAGCTTGGTTAATGGTCTCGCTTAACATTCACTATAAGATTTTCTCGGCATGGAGGCTATGGATCTAACATGAGGGCCGAAGTTACTGCACTGTGGGGATTATTGTGGTTTTCCACATAACTTTTTGTTGAGCGCATGTGAGTTTATGGAGACTCGAAAGTTCTTATTGATCATCTAAACAAGGGTATTGTTCTAAACCCAGGTAATTTGAGGTCTTGGTTGGATCGAGTTAATACATTAAGAAATGCATTCACCATTATTCATTTCAATCATATTTTCTATAATCAAAATTTCTCAGGGCGGATAGATTATCAAAGAAAATTATTACATGGCATGTTTCGAGGTTATCCATTATGAGCTATTTGACTTGAATGGCTTGGGGAGCTACCGGGGAAGTTCAAGTTAATTTGAGATGGGGTTCTCAAAGAACTACGCGTTTGTAAATGGTTTTCATCTTTTTATGTTTATGTTTCTTCTATGTATTTACCTTTTTCAATAGTTGAATAATACGCAATATATATATATATATATATATATATATATATATATATATATATATATATATATATATATATATATATATATATATATATATATATATATATATATATATATTGCTAAAGGATGAAGTGACTTCAGTGGGCAGAAATACCTATGATGAATATCATGCAGGGAAAGGGTCTGGGAGATTTTTTTTCACTATGCCTAAGTCCTATCATTTTTCATAAATTAGCTTTAAATAAAGCATCGTGCTACCATTTAGTGTTGTTTTTAGTGTTTACGCTTTTGGTAGATTACTAATGTTTCAAGTATATCTGAACATATCATTTGTATTGAAGGAAGAGAAAGGGTCTCTCTATATGATGAAATGTATGATATTTAAAGCTCAAACTTTTGAACTGCTACATTTATATACACCAGAGTTTTTTTTTTGTTGAAAAAAAGAAGAAGTTTTACTCTCGTGCTTGAAATCTCGAGAAAAAACATAATGAATATTATTAAAAATTTAACTAAAAATTGTAGAGAAATGATAATAAAGATTGTATGAACTTAAACTGTACAAATGCATGGGAAAAAACATTTAAAAAAAATAATACATCACAAAAAAACCATATAAGAAACTAGAGGAAACCTAAAGGAAACTTATAAACGAAACATAACAAAACTGAACAACCAAAATATGAACAAAATAAAACAGAGAACATAAAAAGAAAAGAGGACCATGAAAGCAAAGAGGACGCAAAAGTTGGTAAACATGTACACAGGTTAGTGGAGCGAGACAAAAATAGACGCATTCGTGATGATTTCATAGCCTCGACCAAAGAAAGGCAGGAACATAATTGGATCTTTTACATCTATTATAACGGAATTTGAAGGAAAATGATCCAAGATCAACGATTAAATTTGAGCAGGTAGATAGAGGCAAAGAAAAGCAACATTAGAGGTAAAAGATATGTTCTTTTCTTTGTAAAAAGAAAAAATAGAAAATACGTGGCTTGTCAACTTTTGAATTCAACTTACATTTTTCCATGGGAAAAATAAAAACGAAAATATTAAAAATAAAAAACAATAAAAAATAAATTAAAATTTACAAGAGATTTATCTCGCGTGCATTATAACGTTGTCTTTTTTTCTCCACTTACTATTGGGTAGGGATCATGGGTATGCATCATGCGAGTACTGGGTATGATGAAATCATAAATGGCTTCACCTCAATTTTTTTCAAAGTTGGCCACAATCTACGACAAGGATTTTCACTCTCTCCTTTGATATTTATTCTGCATTATGGATGGTCTCGGTCTAAAAATAAAAAATGCATAGTCCGAGAGGGTCTATTTGGAGGCTTACATATCTCTCCTCTGAGTGGGACATCATGCAACACTTTCTTTGTTGACGAAATTCTCATATTTGGAGATAGGAGGGACATGGAGATTATTGTTGGATTATTTGGAGTCAGTATGGCACCCCTCACGGATGGTTTCACCTATATCGGTTTTAGACCAAAACCCATTGTTATCGAACCAGCGACTGGGAATGGCTCCTGGAGAAATACAAGAAATGTCCGAACACCCGGACATACAAATGGCTTTCCCCGTAGTGGTTGATACATCTTCATATAGGTTGTTACATAACAAATTATGGTATATTGGGCACATATTTTCAGACTTCCTTTGTTACGAACGTTTTTATGGTCCGGGGTAAGTGGGAAACAAAAAATGCACTTATAGTGTGGGAATTACGATGCTTAAAAAATATTTTGGCGCATGGGGATTATTAGATACCCAGGTTTTCGCCTAGACTCTGCTGATTAAATCCATGTGGAGAGCTATCACAAGTTTAGGCATCTAGAAAGACATTTTTCACTACAAATATTTAAATGGCCTTGATTTGCAGCACCTATAGAGGACACAAGAACTTCCTACATCAAGGGTCTCTTACATATGGCAGGTTTCAACAAGATCATGATTTTTTTTATAAAGGGACCGACTTGGGAGTTTGGTAACGAACAAATGATAATGTTGGGTCTCGAAACAATATAAATGAGAGCTTCTGCGGAGTTGGAAACTAGATGAACAACTTCTACGTCATTCATAATAAGGGATATTTTTTTCCTATGCTAGATCATTACAAAATGGCAACGAGGTTGCCCCACTCCCGGAAGAATGCTAACAAGATGGGTTTGAGTGGATAGTTAGATTTTTGCATGGCAATATTACATCGCCAAGATTAGCATGGCCGGTCTCTTTATTAGATCGCAGGAGATCAAATTATATGGGAGCGAGGATGCGTGAACAGTACCATTTTGGTTGAAAGATACATATAGAACTAACATCATCCATAAAACTACAATTGAAGGATTTCTCGTGGTTTCAAAATTTTTTGGAAGAATCCCATCCCTATCAAAATATTACATTTCACTTGGTTTTCTTGGAGAATAAGATAATCACTTGGGACAACCTCTCGAAGAGGGGCTACTAGGGACCAAGTCGTGTTATTTTTTGTTTGCGATACCGAAACTATTAGCCATCTTTTTTCTTTCCTACCCTTTTATTAAGACAACTTGGAATTTCTTTAAACAGTTCTTAGCATAACTTGAACTCGGCCTCCATAAAACTTAGAACAATGCATAATGAAGTGGGATATAGGTTGTTGAGTTTCAAAAGTGTTTTCCATATTCATACATATTTCCATTATGTCATTACCATTTAGCTCTCATTTCATAACTGCCTTACCTAAAAACCCTACATCAAGTAACCATTTTCATAAATATATGGGTTAGGATCCTTGTCTTCCAAAGTTATTTATTTTATGTGTTTAAAGTGAATTTATGATTAGAAACTAGAAAATTAACATAGTTTCATATATCTATATATGTATTATGAGTTGTGTGACATGTGTAGGTAAAAAGGAAGTTTCTAAAAGACCTTTATGTGGTCTTCCAAAATCAAATTCGAATTTGAGTGAAGAAGATCATGAGATCATGAAGACATGTGTCTCATTTTCCTTTTGTATTGAAACTCTAAGAAGATATGTTCTCATTTCTTATTTGTATTGAAATTCTAAAAAGACATGTGTCTTATCATTTTCTATTTTGTTTGTAACTCTAAAGATAGAGGGAGAGATTCATGGACTCTCATTAATGAGATAACTTCTCATATTTTTGTATAAATAGAGAAGCTTTCTCCTACTTTGAAGGGTAGTGAAAAAATAGGAGAAAAAGAGAAGAAATAGAGAGCAGTTTTGTAACAAAGCTTAAGATGGAATGGGATGTAGATTTGTGAGTTTTTCAATAAAGAAGTTCTTTGATGATGTTTTTGATTACAACTTTAAGGAGCTGAAAGAAATTTTCATCAAATTGATAGCAAGAGGGCCCCTGCTATTCAAGGAGGGTTTTACATGTTTTCTAGATAAGTCATTTTCAATTCGTTTTGTCATATTTCCTTACTTAGATTTCTTTTTCGAAATCATATCTTTTAGCATTATGTTTCATGTCATTTGCTTAGATAAAGGATCCTCATGATATTGCAGCTTAGTCTCTTTCTCAAGCTCTCCCAATACATCCCTATTAAATGAATGAGATTCAATTGTGATATTTTTGAGTTATTAGCATTTCATTTTCTCGTTATTTAGTTAAAAAGAAGATCCTCATTATATCGCAGCTTAGTCTCTTTCAAAATATTTTCCAATAAATCTCTAATTCATGAATGAGACTAAGTTGTAATATTGTGAGTTATTGATTGTTTTTCTTCTATAGAAGATCCTTATCACATTATGATTAATCTCTTTCAAAAGCTCTTCCAATAAACCCTCGTAACTCATGAATGAGATTTAGTTGTAATGTTATAAGTTGTTTTAGCATTTCTTTTATGTTTTAAGAGATCCTCATTTCATTAGAATTAATCTTTTCTACAAGCTCTTCCAACAAATCTCTAACTAAATGAATCAGATTAAGTTGTAGTGTTTTGAGTTACTTTTCATTTCATGAATGTTCATTTAGAAAGTCGTAATATCCATGGATTAGGACCTCTCTGTTTTCATCATTTTCTAGTTAAGAAAACAGAACTTGCAAATAAACTTTGTTTTAATTCATTTATTAACATTTCATTTTCTCCCTTTTTGACATAGATATAACTTCATATTTTTAGCATAGAGTAGCATACTAAGAATCAAACATAAAAAATCCAAAACATCAATAAAACACTAAAAAACAATGAAGTAAGAAAAAAGGGATGCTTAGCACATATAAAGTGCATCACACTTCATCAGTTTACTAGCCCTCGTTGATAATTTATGTTAGCAATTTAGGACACTAAATTGTCTAAACATAGGTACTCCCAAATACCGATGACATTACCTTTTTAATTTTTCTGGAGATGTGGATAGCTAGGAAAACGCTTTTTCTTTATATAGAAACGACGATTATATACAACTCCGATCTACCTATGCAGATCAACTCATGGTTTATCAACACTACACACTCGGTGATAATGTAAAATATCTATCACATCAACATCTTCCCCCCTCGGATCACATTTCTACGCAGTGATTTTTTTATGGTGCGTAATAACATGGACACTATGGATGCGGGCACTTGGATTAGAGTGCGAACAATAGACAACATTACAAATTGCATTGGAGACGATGGACCCGTATCAACACAAAGGCGTAAATTATGGTTCTATGGGGTTTGCTATGGTTTACCAACAATATACAGGTAAATAATTTTACATATTAATGGTGATTCATAGACAAACATTGATGGGATTAATGTTTTTAGTGCTTTTGAATAACCCTGCTGGCAGAAGCTGGATCAAATGCATAAAACACCTCCTTGTCAATATGAAGAGCACAACAATGCAACACATCTAATGGGAGCCTAAAATGATGGCAAACTCTCTCTCAAAAGGTGGGCCCTAAATGATCAATATCGGGGTCCATTCAATACTCGATATTTAGAAAAACAACCTACAACAGATGCGACCTCCTTACTGAGCCCCATGAATCGCCACCTATAGTCATATGGATCTATCCGATCTAGATTTATGTAGGAACACAATATAATACAAATATAACCATAAATACAAATATGCATCAAAAATATAACTTCATTTCATTAATGAACAAATGACCCGAAATATGCTTACGGATAGAATGGAAATAAAAGCAGCTAGGCGTGATAGCTTATCTGCGAGAAGAGATGTGGCAGCCACGTGCCTCTAATTGTGTTACAATGAGGCTCGAAGGCTCTATTTATTATTTTTAGAAACAATAGAAAACTCAAACATCCAAAAACCTAACCCCTAAGATATGAAACATCAGTACTATGGGGCTCGTTGGGGGTAAATTGGTAGCATCAACTTCCTAGGGTCGTAACTTTTGCATAATATCTTCGTTTGATGCACTCGAGACATCGTTAGAAAGATCTATCCAATGACTACAAATCGTTGTCCGTAAATATTTATTTTGGAAGACTCATGTTCGTCGTGCCTTTCATGCCCAAAAAAAAGTCGCTTAGGGGCCTCAAAATGGCTCAGTGTTCACAACTTGAAAACTGCCAAAAACTAGTAAATTGTGCTAAATTTAAGGAAACTGGGAAAACTGAAAGAAACAATGGTGGGGGTTCGAGTGGAATAAGCTGGTGGCCACCAATATCCACCTGGATCACTATCATATATGTTTTTCTAAGAAATTTCCTTTTGTTTATATTTCTTTGAACTAATATGGCTCTTACGACATATTTATCCTCACATACTGAACATAAATATGTTTTTGGGATGCACAATGATGGAATGTTAACTCGTTTAGGGCCTCAAAACAGTACGGAAGTTCGTGACCCAAAAACATCGCTAAAAATAGTAAATTGTTATACAATTAAGGAAAGCTCGAAAAAAATGAAAGAAACAATGGTGGGGGTCCAGTGGAATAGGTGTGTGGCCACCAATATCCACCCTGGATCACTATCATATATGTTTTTTTGTGAACTTTCTTTTTTTGTTTATATTTCTTTTGAACTAATATGGCTCTTATTGCATATTTATCCTCACATATTGAACATAAATATGTTTTTGGGATGCACAATGATGGAATTTTACATCGTTTAGGGCCTTAAAACGGCTCCGAAAGTTCGTGGACTGAAAAAAATGCTAAAAATAGTAAATTGTGCTACAATCAAGGAAAGCGAAAAACTGAAAGAAACAATGGTGGGGGTCCAAGTGGAATAGGGGCCACCAATATCCACCTGAATCACTATCATATACATTTTTTTGATAACTTTCTTTTTGTTTATATTTCTCTTAACTAATATTGCTCTTACTGCATATTTATCCTCACATACTAAACATAAATATGTTTTTGGGATGCAAAATGATGGAATTTTACGTCATTTAGGGCCTCAAAACTTCTCCGGAAGTTCAGGACATGAAAAACTTCCAAAAATAGTAAATTGTGCTACAATTAAGGAAACTGAAAAACCGGAAAGAAACAATGGTGAGGGGTCCAAGTGGAATAGGCAGGTGGCCACCAATATCCACCCTGGATCATTCCTCCCCCCTTAGGAAGCAATGGTCCCCATATGCGTTGAGTGTCCCTCCATGATATCGTGGAAACTTTTGCTTCGAACTTGGTCTCCCGGTAAGCCACTTTCCCCGGTGAAGTAGTTGGCCCTGCTCTTGACAACTCTACATAGTTAGATCCTCTCGCCTGGGGGAGTGCTTTATATGTGTGTCCATAATCCGATCAATTGTGGCTTTTTCCATACACTCTTGGTTTGGACTCCATTGGTGTGTGTTGTTTCCGCCATGTCGGATGTCTCCAAGAGAGGTGGAAAGTAGGGCCGAAGGCGGTCCACATTAAACACTAGGTGCGCGACTCAAGGAATGGGTGGGAATATTGAGCTCGAAGGAAACTGTCCCCTATAACCTTGGTGATGGTGTATGGCCCATATCAGAGTGGAAGAAGCTTGTGGTGGGGTACGACGAGGCATCCTTTCCGTCAAATGTAGCCACACTTTTTCGCCCAACTCGATTTTGGTGGCATCTCGATGTGGACCATGTCGTCGCTTGTAGCTTGGCATTGGATTTAGTCCAAGATGTCGTGGACCCTGCTAGACGCGTGCAGGCTATAAATACCTGTTGCTTTATCAACCTCGCTGCATACAGTACATGTGTGGATTTTTTTCCATGTGGTCACATGAGGTATGGCAACATCGTGGGCCGGGTGTGCTCGGGGTTAGATCAATGGAGTGCTTGACCTCGACAATGTAGAGGAACCTCTCGTGGGTGAGGAGAAAATGTCCTTGTATTCCCCCACGAGTTTTGTCAATTTGTTGTTTTCGTGTAGGGGAGCCCCTCGTTTGGGAGGTTTTTGGCCACAATATTCTTCTTCTTCATGTGGGTGAATTGTAATGAAAATGAATTTCCTGGTTTGGGAAATGATCTTACTACATTTGCTTTTGCAATGATCAAAGAGATGGCAGGGAGGCAGATACTACCTCCAGTATCCCCTATACAACTTATTTCCCAAAGTAATAATAATAGCACGATTGGCCTAGAATCATACACATCATGTTGCATCCATAAGTATGGTTGGCCTAATAATACATCGAAACACATCAAGAGGAGTCAACATCACAAAATACCTCATCCGTGAAATGGCTTGATGTTGTACGAAGGGACGACTCCTCGCGGACGTGGAGATCTCTTCCTCGGGTGAAGCCACCCCAATGGTATACTATTGCGGTGTGTTGTTCTCGGTAGGTCGAGTCGTTTCATGATCTCTGCTAAAATGAGGTTCTTGTAGTGGAGAACCCTTCACCCACATTTTGGAATGGAAGAGGTGCTCCCCCTCCTCTAGATCATCAGGTTCCTCCTTCTGGATCTTGGTGGTGGCAAAAATGGCACTAGGTTCCGCATCAATGATTTTCTTCCCTTTATCACTCCCCTTCGTCCGGTCCGACTCGAACTCGTAAACATGCATCCGATTCGTATGCCTTCTAGTTCGACCCACCAATGACCGTTTGGACTCAACACTCACTTGTGTTGTGAGTGGGGGTTTATAGAAATTCACACCACTTCCCTCGTGTCCTTCATTTGGCTTTATGGTGTCGTCTCCGAGTTGCCCCGCTTTGGATTTTCCCCCTTGTTCTACGCGTTTCGAGGGTGCCTTTTCCCACTGGCTTTAGATTCATGTGATCAAAAGTCTCGCTTATTTCTTCTTAAATTTCTTCTCGATCTTGCGACATATCGATAAGCCGCGCCAAGCAAGGTAATGTTGAGGAACTCCATTTCTTCCTAAATCTATCCCTGCATAAAATTTCGTGGTACTTGAGCCTAAATGTCTCTCTGAAATCTTTTAATACCCAACTTTGTGCGCAGTGGTATGGAACAAATTCGTCATCTCATGCACATCTTGATCCCTTTGTTGTCAGCAGCATAGTTCATTCAATGTACTTGTCCTCATAGTACTTTCATAGGGTAATATTGTTCCTTGATGTTGTCTCAGAATGAATTCCAAGTGGGTGCAGCCCTAGAATAGAGAGGGTTGCCCTCTCATCCTTTTTCTCACATTAGGTTTCCCCACCGCCCTTTGACATGGGGGATGGCTTTGAGAAGAGCAAAAGTAATATTTTCTCACGGAAAAATCATGGACCAAGAAATACTCCTTCCATAATAATCAACCATCTATCTATGGAATCCGCATCTATCTCGTCATTCAAATACAGAATGTCAAAATTTTACATTTACCTTGAAGGGAGTGGTGCTCTATAGAGTGGTTGTTTGATGCGTATGCGTCGTAGGTGGGCAAGTCATGAAGGATCTGGGCAAAGTTATCCATCATCGATGTTCCTTTGTTTTCTCGAGGGACCTCCTCAAGAAATATTTTGATAGGATCTCCTGCTCCTCGATCTTTATTTTCTTCCCCCATGGGATTTTTTTTTAGGGTTTGCGAGGCCGATCTTGCAAGGGTTCAAACCAGCATCGAGCGCTAACTCCTTCATACCCCAACCTCGTTGGGGACATGCAAAGAAAAACAGAGAAAAGAGCAGACCAACTCGATACCACTAATCTAGATTTATGAAGGAACACAAAATAATACAAATATAACTATAAATACAAAGATGCAATGCTGAAATATAACTTCATGTCATTAATAACAAATGACTCGAAATATGCTTACATGCGTAATGGAAATAAACTAGTTAGGCGTACGTGTAGCTTATCTTTGAGAAGATATTTGGTGGCTACTAGGTGCCTTTGGCCGTGTTACAATGAGGCTCGAAGGCCTATTTATTATTTAGAAACAATGGAAAACTCTAAACATCAAAAAACCTAACCCTAGGGAGATGAAATGCCCTAAACTATGGGCCCCGTTGGGGTAAATTGGTACATCAATATCCCTGGGGTCGTAACTTTGGCATACTATCTCTGCTTTTGACGAACATGATACATCGTTAGAAATATCTATCTCGAGGATTACAACTGCATAATCAACGAATATCGAGTTCTAGAACACTCTTATTTTTCGGGCCTTTCATGCCCAAAAAAAACATCATCTAAGGCCTCAAAAACGACTCGAAGTTCAAGACCACGGAAAATTTTAAGGATGGAAGTTTATCTTAAAGTTTAAAAAACTCGCGAATATTACTGAGTCCCTAATATGCAATTTGTAGAAAAAAATTTGGATATTTTTGTAGAAATATTTATCTTTCCAATGATTTTATATGAGTGAATATAATATTTTGGTGATTTTTAAGGTAAAATAATGGTGTACTATAAAATTTGGGCGAATCATTTTATCATGGAAATTCAGTGAATCTGTTTTTGAAAAAAGTATGCCAAATTAGGCCACCCTGTCGAATATTAGACCCTAAAATTTTCCCCGGCTCAAGACCCAAAAACTTCCAAAAATAGTAAATTGTAGCTACAATTAAAGAAACCGAAAAACCGAAAGAAAGAATTATGGGGGTCCAAGTGGAATAGGCGTGTGGCCACCAATATCCACCTCGGATCACTATCATAAATGTTTTTTCTGAGAAATTTCTTTTGTTTATATTTCTCTCGAACTAATATGGCTCTCACTGCATATTTATCCTCACATACACGAACATAAATATGTTTTTTGGATGCACAATGATGGAATGTTACGTCGTTTAGGGCCTCAAAATGGCTCCGGAAGTTCAAGACCCTGGAAAACTTCCAAAAATAGTAAATTGTGCTACAATTAAGGAAACCGAAAAACTCGAAAGAGACAATGGTTGGGGTCCAAGTGGGAATATGCGAGTGGCCACCAATATCCACCCGGATCATTCCTCCCCCTTTAGGAAGCAATGGTCCCCATTGTGTTGAGTGTTCCTCCATGAGATGAGTAAAATTTTGTTGAACATGATCCCCTGTGAGCAACTCTTCCCCCGGTGAAGGAGTTGGAATGCTTCTGACAACTCGAGAGGTTTGGATCCTCTCCGTTAAGCGAAAAGTTCTTTGAATTTGTTCTGTCCATAATCCGATCGGTTGTGGCTTGTCTCCAGTGCGCTCAGGTTTAACTCGATTGGTGTGAGAGTTGTTGCATGCCATTTCTGGATCCGTTCCGATAGAGGTGAAAAGTAGGGTCGAAGGTGGTTCATCATACTGAACACTGGTGCAGTACCAACGGAATTGTGGAATACCGCAGCTCGAAGGAATTGTCCCCTACAACCTTGGTGATGGTGTATGGCCCATATCGGAGCGGGTGAATCTTGCAAGGTCCGGGGCCGAGGCGATCCTTCGCAAATGTAGCCACACTCTTTCACCCAACGAACTCGTGTGGCACCGCGATGTGATCCGTATGTATGTCATCGCTGTACCGGGCATTGGATTTATCCAAGATGTTGTGGACTCCGCTCGGACGCGTGCAAAAAAAATTGGTTTCTTTATTAGCCTCATAGCACAGTGTGTGTGTTTTTTTTCCATGTAGTCGCATGAGGTATGGCAACATGTAGACAACGACATGCCCGGGGTCAGATCAATGGAGTGCTTGACCTCACAATATAGAGGAACCTTTGTGGGTGAGGATAAAATGTCCTTGTATTCTCAACGAATTTTTCAATCTGTTGTTGTCGTGTAGGGGAGCCTGTTTGGAGGTTGTGGCCACAATCTTATGCTTTCCCCTCATGGGCGAATTGTAATGAAAACAAATTTCCTAGTTTGGGAAATGATCTTACTACATTTCTTTTGCAAGTAATCAAAGAGATGGCTGGGAGGAGATACTACCTCCAAAAGTGATCATGTACAAATTATTTCACAAAGTAATAATAACAACATGAGGCTTAGACTCATACACATCATGTCGCTTCCATAAGTATGGTTGGCCTAATAATACATCAAACACGTCAAGAGGAGAAACATCACACAATACCTCATCCGTGAATGGCTTGATGTTGAACTAAGGTGGAATTGTTGGCGGACGTGAAGATCTCTTCCTCGGTGAAGCCATCCCAATGGTATACGATTGCGAGTGTGATGTGTCGGTAGGCCGAACCACTTCTCAACCTATGCTGAAATGAGGTTCTTTTGGCTTCCGCTATCGACAAGGAATTGTAGTGGAGAACCCTTCACCCACATTTGGGAATGGAAGAGGTGCTCCTCCTCAGATCTTCTGGGTTCCTCCTTCTAGATCTTGGTGGTGGCAAACGGTGGCATCAGGTTCCACATCAATGATCTCGCTCTCCCTTTTTTCATTCCCCTTGTCCGGGTCCGACTTAGAATTGGAACATGCATCCGATTCGGATGCCTTCATATGGCCACCCAATGACCGTTTGGACTAACACTCGCTTGTGTTGTGAGTGGGGTTGTTAGTGAAATTCACACCACTTCCCCATGTCCTTCATTTGGCTTTGTGGTGTCATCTCCGAGTCGCCCTCGCTTTGGCTTTTCCCCCTTGTTCTCATGCTCAAGGGCACCTTTCCCCTGGCTTCGGATTCGCGGATCCAAAGTCTTACTTCTTCTGCTTAAATTTCTTCTCGATCTTGCGGCATATCGATATTCCGCTGCCAAGCAAGGTAATGTCAGATGAACTCCATTTCTTCCTAAATGTATCTCCGTGCGAAAAATCATTATGGCACTTGAGCACCAAATTTCTCTTTGAAATCTTTAATACCCAACTTTGTCGTAGTGGTATGGAACAAATTAGTCGCTCGTGCACATCTTGATCCCTTTGTTGTCGCATCATGGTCCATTGGATGTACTTGACCTCATAGCTCCCTCATTGGGTAATATTGTTCCTTGATGTTGTCTCGGAATGAATTCCAAGTGGGTGCAGCCAAGAACAAAGAGAGGGTTCCCTCCCATCCTTTTTTCTCACATTAGGTTTCCCCACCGCCCTTGACATGGGGGGCGGCTTTGAGGAGTGCAAAAGTAAACTTTTCTTAGTCGGAGAAATTATGGATTGAGAAATACCCTTCCTACAAATTCAACCATCTATCTATGACCTCTACATCTATTTGGCCTTCAAAGAAAGGAATGTCAAAGTTTACCTATACCTTGAAGGGAGTGGTGCCTCCAGAGTGGTTGTTTGATGCAGATGCGTCGTAGGTGGGTAGTCGTTGAAGGATTTGGGCAATGTTATCCATCATCGTGTTCCTTTTGTGTCTCGAGGGCCTCCTCGAGAAATATTTTGATAGGATCCTCGCTCCCTCGACTTTCTTTTCTTTCTCCGTCATGGGAGTTTTGTCGTGCTTTGCGAGGCTGATCTTGCAAGGGTTCAACCAGATCGATCCCTAACTCCTTATACCCTGACCTTGTTGGGGACATGCAAAGAAAAACATAGAAGGAGCAGAGCAACTCTTATACCACTAATCTGGATTTATGCAGGAACGCAACATAATAAAAATATAAACATAAATATAGAGATACAATGGAAATATAACTTCATTTCATTAATAACATATGACTAAAATATGCTTACAGGAAAAATGGAAATAAACTAGCTAGGGCGCAAGTAGCTTTATCTCTCGAGAAGATATGTGGCGACACTATCGGCCTCTCGATCGTGTTACAATGAGGCTCGAAGGCCTATTTATTATTGAGAAACAATGGAAAACCCTAAACATCCAAAACCAAACCCTAGGGAGATGAAATGCCCAAAATTATGGGCCCCGTTGGGGTAAATTTGTACATCAATTTCCTGGGGTCGTAACTTCGCATACTATCTCCGTTCTGACGAACATGATACATTGTTAGAAAGATCTATCTCGAGGACTACAACAGCTAACAAAATGAATATCAAATCTAGAATACTCATATTTGTTAGACCTTTCATGCTCAAAAAAAACGTCTGTTTAGGCCTCAAAACAACTTTGCAAGTTCAGGACCCGAAAAACTCGCTAAAAATAGTAATTTGTGCTACAATTAAGGAAACACAAAAAATTGAAAGAAACAATTATGGAGGTCCAAGTGGAATAGGTAGGTGGCCACCAATATCTCACCGGATCGTCATATATGTTTGTTTTAGAACTTTCTTTTTTTTTGGTTTCTCTCGAACTAATATGGCTCTTACTACATGTTTATCCTCACATATCTGAACATAACTATGTTTTTGGGATGCACAATGATGGAAGTTACGTTGTTTAGGGCCCCGAATGGCTCCGAAGTTCAGGACTTGAAAAAGTGCAAAAAATAGTAAATTGTGCTACAATTAAGGAAACTCGAAAAACCGAAAGAAACAATGGTGGGTATCCAAGTGGAATAGGTCGAGTGACCAACAATATCCACCTAGATCAATATTAGATATGTTTTTTTTAGAACTTTCTTTTTGTTTATATTTCTCCTCGAACTAATATGGCTCTTACCGCATATTTATTCTCACATACTAAACATAAATATGTTTTTGGGATGCACAATAATGGAATATTACATCGTTTAAGGCCTCAAATAGGCTTTGGAAGTTGAGGATCGAAAAACTACCAAAAATAGTAAATTTTGGTACAATAAGGAAACCGAAAAACTCGAAAGAAACAATGGTGGGGGTCCAAGTGGAGTAGGGGCGGGTGCCCACCAATATCCACTCTCGATCACTATCATATATGTTTTTTTGAGAACTTCTTTTTGTTTATATTTCTCTCGAACTAATATGGCTCTTACCGGATATTTATCCTCACATACTAAACATAAGTATGATTTTGGGATGTACAATGATGGAATGTTATGTCGTTTAGGGCCTCAAAACGGCTTCAGAAGTTTAGAACCCGAAAATTTGCAAAAAATAGTAAATTTTGCTACAATTAAGAAAACTAAAAACTCGAAATTAGAAACAATGGTGGGGGTCCAAGTGGAATAGGCAGTGGGCCACCAATATCCACCCTGGGTGACTATCATATATTTCTTTGAGAACTTTATTTTTGTTTATATTTCTCCGAACTAATACGACTCTTACCGCATATTTATCATCACATACTGAACATAAATATGTTTTTTGGGATGCACAATTATGGAATGTTACATCGTTTAGGGCCTCGAAACGACTTCCAAAATTTTAGAACCCGAAAAACTCGCCAAAAATAGTAAATTGTGCTACATTTGAGGAAACTAAAAACTCGAAAGAAACAATGGTGGGGATCCAAGTGGAATAAGCGTGTGGCTACCAATATCAACCTGGATCACTATCATATATGTTTTTTTAGAACTTTTCTTTTTTGTTTATATTTCTTTGAACTATAATGGCTCTTATCGCATATTTATCCTCACATACTAAACATAAATATGTTTTTTGGGATGCACAATGATGGAATGTTACATCGTTTAGGGCCTCAAAACGGGCTTCGAATTTTAGGACCCGAAAAAAGTCAGCCATAAAATAGTAAATTGTGCTACAATTAAGGGAAACCGAAAAAATCGAAAGAAACAATGGCGGGGGTCCAAGTGAAATAGGCGGGTGGCCACCAATATCCAAATGTATCACTATCATATATGTTTTTTTAGAACTTTCTTTTTGTTTATATTTCTTTGAACTAATATGGCTCTAACAACATATTTATCCTCACATACTAAAAATAAATATGTTTTTGGGATGCACAATGAAGGAATGTTCGTTGTTTAGGGCCTTAAAACGGCTCTGCGAAGTTCAGACCCAAAAAAATCGCCAAAAGTAATAAATTTTTCTAACAATTAAGGAAACCGAAAAACTAAAAGAAACAATGGTGGGGGTCCAAGTGGAATAGGCGGGGTTGCCACCAATATCCACCTGGATCTCTATCATAGTATGGTTTTTTTGAGAACTTTCTTTTTGTTTATATTTCTTTGAATGAATATGCATTCTACCGCATCTTTATCCTCACATATCGAACATAAATATGTTTTTAGGATGCATAATGGTGGAATGTTACATCGTTTAGGGACTCAAAACGCAGCTCTGATGTACCTGAAGACTTCGAAAAACTACCAAAAATAGTAAATTTTGCTACAATTAAGGAAACTGAAATAATTGAAAGAGACAATGGTGGGGGTCCAAGTGGAATAGGCGAGTGGCCACTAATATCCACCTCGATCACTATCATATATGTTTTTTTGAGAACTTTATTTTTGTTTATATTTCTCTCGAGCTAATATGGTCCTTTTACCGCATATTTATCCTCACATGTGATGAACATAAATATGTTTTTTGGCATGCAGCAATGATGTGAATGTTACGTTGTTTAGGGCCTCAAAACCACTTCCGGAAGTTTGGAACCCGAAAACCGCGAAAAATAGTCAATTGTTCTACAATTAATGAAACTCGAAAATATGAAAGAAACAATGGTGGGGGTCTAAGTGGAATAGGCAGGTGGCCACCAATATCCACCCTCGTATCATTCCTCCCCTTTGGAAGCAATGGTCCCCATTGCGTTGATTTCCTCCATGAGATTAGGAAAATTTGTCGGACTTGGTCCCTCATGTGCAGCACTTTCCCCTGGTGAAGAAGTTGGGACCTTTCTTTGCCAACTCAATATAGTTGGATCCTCATCTCTACAGGCGTGGTGTTCTTCTATGTGCGTGTCCATAATTCAATTAGTTGTGGCTTGTTCCATGTAGTTTGGGTTTAACTCTATTGGTGTGAGTTGTCTTCGCCATGATGGATGTGTCCCGTGAGAGGTGGAAAGTAAGGTCAAGGTGGTCCACATTGAACACCGGGTGCGTACCAAGGAATGGGGTAATACTAAGCTTGAAATAATTTTCCTCACAACTTTCGTGATGGTCATAGTATGGACCATATATTGGAGCAAAGCTTGAAACAGTGTCCAAAGGAGGCTAGATCCTTTCCGCAAATGTAGCCAGGCTTTTTTGCCCAAATTCGGAACTTGTGTGGCACCCAATGTGGACCATGTCGCCGCTTGTACTTGGCATTGGATTTATCCAAGATGTCGTGGGACCTCACGGATGCGTGCAATAAAATTGGTTGCTTTATCAGCCCTCTGCATGACGTACATGTGTGGATTATGTCTCGTGTGGTCGCATGAGGTATGGCAACATTAGGTAGCAGACGCACTTGGGGTCAAATCGCTGGAGTGCTTGACTCGTCGCATGTAGAGGAACCTCCGTGGGTGAGGAGAACTTGTCCTTAGTATTCCTCCACGACTTTGTCAATATGTTGTCGTCATGTAGGGGATCCCCTATTTGGAGGTTGTGGCCACAATCTCTTCTCTCTTGCACTGAATGAATTGTAATGAAAAATGAATTTCCCGCGAGAAATGATCTACTCGCGTTTCTTTGCTAGTAATCAAAGAGATGGCGGGAAGACGGTACTACCTGGTATCCCTGTACAATTTATTTCCCAAAGTAACAATAACAACATGAGGCCTAGTCTCATGCACATCATGTCGCTTCCATAAGTATGGTTGGCATAATAATAAAGCAGACACGTCAAGAGGAGAAACATCACACAATATATCATCCTTGAATGGCTTGATGTTGTATAAAGTCGGTACTGCTTTGGCGACATGTGGAGATCTCTTCCTTGGTGAAGCTACCCAATGGTATACGGTTGTGGGTGTACTATGGTCGATAGGCCGAGTTGCTTCATGACCTCTCGCCGAAATGAGGTTCTTTTTGGCTTACTCAGCTATCGACAAGGAATTGTAGTGGAGAACCCTTCACCCACATTTGGGAATGGAAGAGGCGCTCCTCCTCCCTTTCGGTCTTCGGTTCCTCCTTCTGGATTTTGGTGGTGGCAATGGTGGAACTCGGGTTCCACATCAATGATCTCGTTTCCTTTTTTCATTACCCTTTTCGGGTCCGACTCATAATCGAACATTCATCCGATCTCGCGATGCTCTTCGATCTGCCCAACAATGACTCGTTGGGACCGACACTCGCTTGTGTTGTGAGTGGGGTCTAGATGAAATTCACACCACTTCCCCATGTCATTCTTTGGCTTTGCGGGTTTCAATCTGAGTCGCCTCGCTTTAGCTTTGACCCTTGTTATGCGCTGAGGGAGCCTTTCCCACGGCTTCGGATTCGTGGATCCAAAGTCTCGCTTCTTCGCTTAAATTTTTGTCTCGATCTTGGAAGCATATCGATATGTCGCGCCAAGCGAGGTAATGTCGAGGAACTCCATTTCCTCCTCAATGTATATCGTGAAAACAAATTATGGTACTTGAGTAGCAAATGTCTCTCTCGAATATTTAATACCCAACTTTGTGCGCATTTTATGGAACAAATTTGTCAGCTCTTTATGCACATCTTGATCCCTTTGATGCCGCACCATGGTCCATTGGATGTACTTGTCCTCATAGTTTCCCCATGGGGTAATATTGTTTCTTGATGCCGTCTCGAACGAATTCCAAGTGGGTGTAGCCAAGAATAGAGAGGGTTTCATCCCATCCTTTGGTCATACGTAGGTTTCCTCCAAACTTCTGACATAGGGCGGATTTGAGGAGTGAAAAAGTACCTTTTTCTCTATCGGAGAAATCATAGACCGAGAAATACCGTTCCTACAAATTTATCCATATATCTACGACGTCTATCATCGTCTGCAATTTGCAACAAGAAACACCGAAATTGGCACCCGTAAACAACATGACAACACACACACACTAGTATGGGACCACAGAGTCAGCACGATGATGAGTCCTAGTGATACATTAGTGTGCAAGCCAATCTATTTAATAAATTGGAAATGTGTCTAATTTAATTTTCCCTTAATTAAATTGGACAATAAATTGCAAACTTATCTTATAAACACTTCGTAATAGTTAACTCAAGCAGTGATAGACCCAGTTAGCTCATGAATTTGAGTTGAGGGTGGTTGTTGAGGCATGCAAAGTGATCTCTATTGTTTTTGAGTCCAAGCAGTGCGCTTTAGTGCATGAGTTTAATGCATGAGAAATCAGCTTAACTCAATTAAGTGAGTTAAAGTCAATCTAACTAATTGTAACCGATTGTTGCACTAGTGAGAGGTCAAGTGAATTAAATCATGTTTAATTCACATGAAGTGATTTTTCAAGTGATCGATGATTTACTATTAATAGTTGCATGCATGTCGGGCTTACAGTGGAGACCCAATTGAGACAAAATGTTAAAGGGAAGTTGACTATCAGCTTGTATTTCTTTTATGCAAACTACCTAGACATACGATAAAACACCACATGATTTCCCATGATATTTCAGTGCTACCAAGGAACATCCTACTGAAATTCCAAAATAATAGGGATTGTGTGAGTAAGGAAGGCTAATAAATGGCTAAGTGTTGGCCCAATTTTGTTTGGATCAAAGGTGAGACGCTGGTAGAGTGTCAAAGTGATTTTTTGTGAGCAAGAATGTATTGTATTGCTTTCGTGATTCCTTGGTTCATTATAAAATAGAGAAAGAGGGGTTTTGAGTAGCAAGCTTTCCCAAAGAAAAATATCCTTGTTGTGGATTGATTTGCTTCTTTCTCTTACTTGGTGTGATTATGCGATCGTATTTAATTTCTCGCATAATTAATTGTAGAAGGATTTAGTATTTTGCTTTAGTATATTACATAGATCGCATCGAATCCATTGGTGTATACATATTGTTTGTATAATTCTAAATCATCTATCTAGCCTTCAAATACAGGAATGTCAAAGTTTACTTGTACTTTGAAGGGAGTGGCGCCTCCAGAGAGTGGTCTGATGCGGATGCATCGTAGGTGGGCAGCTTGTTGAAGGATCCGGGCAAAGTCATCCATCATCATGTTCCTTTGTATATCGAGGGCCTCCTCGAGCAATATTTTGATAGGATCTCCTACTCCCTCATCTTTATTTTCTTCCGTCATGGGAGTTCGTATTTCGGGGTTTGCAAGGTTGATCTTGCAAGGGTTCAACTAGATTGAGCCCTCTAACTCCTTATACTCGACCTCGTTGGGGACATGCAATGAAAAACAAAGAAGGAGAAGACCGACTCGATACCACTAATCTGGATTTATGCAGAACTACAACATAATACAAATATAACCATAAATACGAGAGATGTAGTGGAAATATAACTTCATTTCATTAATAACAAATGATCGAAATATGATTACGTGCATAAAGGAAATAAACTAGCTAGGGCACAAGTATTTTATCTCCGAGAAGAGGTGTGGCGTCTACTGTGCCTCTGATCGAGTTACAATGAGGCTCGAAGGCCTACTTATTATTGAGAAAAATGTAAAACCCTAAACATCCAAAACCTAACCCTAGGATATGAAACGCCAAAATATGGGCCCCGTTGGGGTAAATTGGTAAATCAATTTCCCGATGTCGTAACTTTAGCATACCACCTCTCGTTTGACGCACATGATACATCGTTAGGAAAGATCTATCTTAGGACTACAACTGCTAATAGAAAATATCAAGTCCGGGAAGACTCATATTCACCAACCTTTCATGCCCAAACAACGTTATTTAGGGCCTCAAAACGGCTCGGGAAGTTCAGAGACTCGAAAAACTCGCCAAAAATAGTAAATTGTGCTACAATTAAGGAAACTAAAAAAACTCGAAGGAAACAATTGTGGGGGACCAAGTGGAATAAGTGGGTGGCCACCAATATCCACCTGGATCACTATCATCATATGCTTTTTTTGAGAAATTTCTTTTTTTATAGTTCTCCCGAACTAATATAGATCTTACTTCACATACTAAACATAAATATGTTTTTGGGATGCACAATGATCGAATATTACGTCGTTTAGGGCCTCAAAACGGCTCGAAAGTTCAGTGACCGAAAAACTGCCAAAAATAGGAAATTGTGCTACAATTAAGGAAACTGAAAAAATGAAAGAAACAATGGTGGGGGTCCAAGTGGAATAGGCAGGTCCACCAACATCCACCTGGATCACTATGATATGTGTTTTTTTGACAACTTTCTTTTTGTTTATATTTCTCTAAACTAATATGGCTCTTACTGCATATTTATCCTCACATATTGAACATAAATATGTTTTTGGGATGCAAAATTATAGAATATTACATCGTTTAGGGCCTCGTAATGGCTCAGAAGTTCAAGACCCGAGAAAAACTGCCCAAAAATAGTCAATCGTGCTACAATTAAGGAAACCGAAAAACTCGAAAGAAACAATGGTGGAGGTCTAAGTGGAATAGGGCGAGGGTGGCTACCAATATCCACCGGATCAATATCATATATGTTTTTTTGAGAACTTTCTTTTTGTTTATATTTCTCCTCGAACTACATGGCTCTTACCGCATATTTATCCTCACATATTGAACATAAATATGTTTTTGGGATGCAAAATGATAGAATGTTACGTCGTTTAGGGCCTCAAAACGTTTCGGAAGTTCAGGACTCGAAAAACTTTAAAAGATAGTAAATTGTGCTACAATTAAGGAAATCGAAAAAATCGAAAGAAACAATGGTGGGGGTCCAAGTGGAATAGGCGGTGGCCACCAATATTCACCCGGATCACTATCATATATGTTTTTTTGAGCACTATATTTCTCTCTCGAACTAATATGGCTCTTGCCGCATATTTATCCTCACATACTAAACATAAATATGTTTTTGGGATGCACAATGATGGAATGTTAAGTCATTTAGGGCCTCAAAACGGCTCCAAAGTTCAGGACCCGAAAAAACTGCTAAAAATAGTAAATTGTGCTACAATTAAGGAAACTAAAAACCGAAAGAAACAATGGTGGGTGCTCTAGGAGGAATAGGCATGGCCATCAATATCCACGTGGATCACTATCATATATGTTTTTTCGTAACTTTTCTTTTTTTATATGGTTCTCTGAACTAATATGGCTCTTAGTTCACATACTAAACATAAATATGTTTTTTGGGATGCACAATGATGGAATGTTATGTCGTTTAGGGCCACAAAACGGCTTCGGAAGTTCAGTGGCCCGAAAAAACTACCAAAAATAGTAAATTGTGCTACAATTAAGGAAATTGAAAAATCGAAAGAAATAATGGTGGGGTATCCAAGTGGAATAGGCGAGAGGCCACCAATATCCACTTGGATCACTATCATATATGTTTTTTTGAGAACTTTTTCTTTTTTTGTTTTATATTTTCTCGAACTAATATGGCTCTTACTGCATATTTATCCTCACATATTGAACATAAGTATGTTTTTGGGATTCAAAATGATGGAATGTTACACCGTTTAGGGCCTCAAAATAGCTCCGGAATTTCAAGACACGAAAAATTGCCAAAAATAGTAAATTGTGCTACAATTAAAGAAACTTAAAAAATGAAAGAAACAATGGTGCGGGTCCAAGTGGAATAGGCGGGTGGCCACCAATATCCACCTAGATCACTATCATATATGTTTTTTTGAGAAATTTATTTTTGCATATATTTCTCTGAACTAATATGGCTATTACTTCACATACTGAACATAAATATGTTTTTGGGATGCACAATGATGGAATGTTACATCGTTTAGGGCCTCAAAACGACTCCGGAAGTTCAAGGCCCAAAAAAACTCACAAATAGTAAATTGTGCTAGCAATTAAGGAAACTCGAAAAATTCGAAAAGAAATAATGGTGGGGGTCCAAGTAGAATAGGCAAGTGGCCACCAATATCCACTTAGATCACTATCATATATGTTTTTTTGAGAAATTTATTTTTGTTTATATTTCTTTGAACTAATATGGCTCGTACTGCATATTTATCCTCAAATAATGAACATAAGTATGTTTTTGGGATTCACAATGATGGAATGTAATGTCGATTAGGGCCTCAAAACGGCTTCGGAATTTCAAGTCCCCAAAAACTGCCAAAAATAGTAAATTGTGCTACAATTAAGGAAACCAAAAAACTAAAAGAAACAATGGTGCGGGTCCAAGTGGAATAGGAGGGTGGCCACCAATATCCACCTAGATCACTATCATATATGTTTTTGAGAACTTTATTTTGTTTATATTTATCTAAACTAATATGGCTCTTACTGCATATTTATCCTCACATACTGAACATAAATATGTTTTTGGGATGCATAATGAGATGGAATTTAATACGTCGTTTTAGGCCTCAAAACGGCCACCGAAGTTCAGGACTCGAAAACTTCCAAAATTAGTAAATTGTGCTACAATTAAGGAAACTCGAAAACCGAAAGAAACAATGATGGGGGTCCATGGAATAGAAGGTAGCAACCAATATCCACCCGGATCACTATCATATATGTTTTTTTGAGAACTTTATTTTTTGTTTATATTTCTCCTCGAACTAATATGGCTCTTACCGCATATTTATCCTCACATAATGAACACAAATATGTTTTTGGAATGCACAATGATGGAATGTTACATCGTTTAGGGCCTCAAAAATGGCTTCGAAGTTCAAGACCCGAAAAGTCGCTAAAAATAGTAAATTGTGCTACAACTAAGGAAACATAAAGAGACAATGGTGGGGTCCAAGTGGAATAGGCGAGTGGCCGCGAATATCCAACCGAATCACTATTGTATATGTTTTTTTGAGAAATTTCTTTTTGTTTATATTTCTTTCGAACTAATATGGCTCTTAATGCATACATTTATCCTCACATACCGAACATAAATATATTTTTGGGATGCACAATGATGGAATGTTACATTGTTTAGAGCATCAAAATGGCTTTGGAAGTACAGACTCAAAAACATCGCTAAAATAGTCAATTGTGCTACAATTGAGGAAATCGAAAAACCGAAAGAAACAATGATGGGGCTCCTAGTGGAATAGGAGGGTGTGGCCACCAATATCCACCCGGATCATTCCTCCCCCTTAGGAACAAACATTCCCCGTTGTGTTGATTTCCTTCATGAGATGAGGAAAATTTTGTTGAAATTTGTTCTCGTGAAGGGGTTGGCCTTCTTCGACAATCCCTGATATAGCTGGGATCCTCTCCGCCGGTGAGTGTTATTGATCTCGTGTCAGTCCATAATTTGATTATTTGTGGCTTATTCCATGCAAATGTTTGGGTTTAAATATGTTGGTGTGAGTTGTTCTCGCCATGTTAGATGTGTCTGAATAGAAGGAAAGTAGGGGCCGAAGGCGGTCCACATCGAACATTGGGTGCGTACTCAAGGAATGGTGGAATAGTGAGATCGATGGAATTCTCCCCACAAACCCTTGGTGATGGTGTATGGATCATATTGGAGCAGTAGAATCTTGCGTTGGGGTCCAACGAGGAGATCCTTCGCTGCTACTTTTTCGCCCATCTCGAACTTGTGTGGCACCCGATGTGGACCATGTCAGTCAGTCATTGCATTTGCAGAATTGGATTTATCCAAGATGTTGTGGACCCGTTGGACGCATGAAATATGTTGGGTATGTGTTATATTTTTTATTTGGACCTTATTTTTCAAGCAAGGCATACCTCCGCCTCATGGTTTTTGTGCATGGGTTTGCACATGGTTTTGGAGCATGATGGTTTTTTGCCCCCTCGGTATTTTTCGTAGATCCCAAGTTAAGGGAACTATGGTTATGTTCTAATCCAGGGTTAATGGATTGGGGTTTATGTATGCTTCAACATATATATATATATGTGTTGTAACACTAAAAGGAATATAATGAAAAATCAAGCTAGTAGGCCCGATTTGGGATCCAGGGGAAAATATTTGTGTATATTTTTTTATGCTTTATGCTCTCGCTATTGTTTATTTTCTCATCTTTAAGATTCGTTTGCAGATATTTTTTTATACAGGTGGTTAAAACCTACATTTGGTATCGAGTTGTTTCGGTTTCTTCAAGGGGACGCCTTTTCTACCGAGGGGTTTTTTCTCGACTCCGTGGTAGCCCTTGTTCTCGGTGGAGATCCGCGGGATCGATTCTTGCGGTGAAAGAAGATGAGCAGTAGTAAAAAGATAGAGACTAGACAGAGATTTAATGGTCGTAGTTTTGAGATGTGGAAGCTCGAATATGGAGGATCTGTCGGTGGATAAAGACTCAATGGAGATCACGCGTAGATCTAGTGTACTAAAACCAACGACAATGTCGATGACAGACCGGAAGAAGTTGGACTCGGAAGGCAAAGAGCACAATACGATTGTGTGTCTCAGTATTCAATATTATAGAATGTATATGAGGAAGCTATGAAAAAGATTTTGTAGGGTACAAGCTGAGGACTTTAGTACCTATCTAAGTCTCCTAGTGAATAATTTGTTCCCGAGGAAAAATTTGTATAACCTAGGGATGAAGGATGGAGACTCGTGATAGAGCATCCGAATGCCTTCAATATTGTGGTAAGTCAGCTATGTTATATGTTGATATTAAAATCTCATATGTAGATAAGTGCATCAAAGGTTTGTTGTGTTCTCTACCATATCGTGGGATAGTCTAGTTATGGCGTTTTATGCAGCAATACAACTACCTTGAATTTTGATGACGATGACCTCAACCCTGTCACTGTCGGAGGAAAATGAAATGGAGAAATATGGAGGTCACGTAATGGAGATGCCTTATATGTATGAGGAAGGTCCCGTAATAGGTGAAACAAGAATAAGGTTTCGAGTGGGATATCTAAATTCCGTAGAGGGAGATCTAAATCTCTAGGAAAGTTTGTAATGGTGTGTTGGAAATGTGGAAAGGAAAGGCACAACAAAGGACTACAGCATCTAAAGCTTCAGTGAGTAGGAAAGGGATTCCGATCGATGCGTTCCTTGAGTGATAAAAACCACCCTCGAATGATAGGTGGGGATGTGTATTGTCTTCTTATTCAAATACACATGTAGATCATGAGTCATGGTTGATTGACTCGGGTGCATCCTTTCACTTGGCACTCCCCATAGGGAGTGGTTCTACGAGTATGAGAAATATGATGGCTAAGTAGGATGTCTTATTAGGGGATGATAGGAAGGCCAAGATCATCGAACGTGGAAAAATAAAGCTGCAAGCCGCAGTCACGATGGGAAGGATTAGAACACTTCCTAATGTTCTCGCACACATTCTGTATTGCTACGTAAATCTGATTTCCGTAAGCATGATGGATGATGCGGTGTAAAAATACCTGTTTGAGAAAGATACTTTGTAAGATGGTTCGGGAGCAATGGTATTAATGCGAGGAGTTTGATTGGGAAATCATGTACAATATTCAGTGGAAGCATTGATATTGATGGGTGCAACATGGGGCTTTGTGGTTCGGTGGAAGTGAGTGGAAAAGCCTAGTCGGTCTCTAGAGAAAAGACCATGCTATGGCATCAAAGGCTTGGACATATTGGAGAGAAGTGGCCTTCGTATATCGCATGGAAATGGTATGGTAGAAGGTATGTCTAATTTTTCTTTGGATTTCGATTTCGTGGAACATTTTTTATATGGGAAGTAGAATCTGGTGAGTTTTCCTTCCGGTGCTAAGAGGGCGAACAAGATATTAGAGCTTGTGCACAAATGATGTGTTTGGACCTACGCTTCGGCTTCCATCACTCGGGTAAGTCTATGTACTATGTTTCATTAATAAATTACTTCTCAAGGAATACATGGATATATTTTCTTAAGGAAGAAATCAAGTCTTTGCATAGATTTAAATAATTTAAGGATCCGGTGGAAAAACTAGACCAGAGAGAAGAAGACATAGGTGTTGGAGGACGTGATAATGGTGGAGAGTTCTCTGTAATGAAGGAATTTGAAGAGCTTCCGTAATAAGTGTGGTATAGCATGGCAGAACACTCAATCCATACACACACCTCATGGAAATGGAGTTGCGAGAAAGAATGTTCAGAACACCGAAGGGAAAAGGCAAGAAGCATGCTCACTGGTATCGAGTTAGGACAAGAATTCCCTAGGCAGGCTAGTGGAGTCTCAGCATGTTACCTCGATTAACAGCATCACCTTCATCGACGTTGGAGGATAAGACTCCACATGAGGTATGGATCGGGTAAGAAACCCTCTCTTTCACATCCGAGGGTATTTGGATGTGATGCATATGTACATGTTCCAAAGGATAAAATGACCAAGTTGGATCATAAATTTGAAATGTGCATCTTTATTGGGTATAAGGATGGCTTCTAAAAGGTTACAAGCTTTGGAACCTCAGAAACAAGAAGGTTGTGTATAGTCGAGATGTGGTGTTTGTGAGAGGTGAAATATGTTGTTAAACATGAATTCATACCAAAGGAACTTGAGAATATAGAGTTTGAGCTTAAAGGAGGATGAATCGTACTCTACAACAAAAGAAGATTCGTAGAGAGGAAGAGCCACAAACTCCTGAACTTGTGAGAATATCGGTTTGGAAGATAGATAGCCGTAAAGGGTAGTAGTCCATCTACTTCTCTATTCAAATTTTTCTTTAATTATAACTAATGATGATCCCAAAACTCACGTCGGTGGAGACAAGAGATTTAGAGGATGGAACTCCGCGAAGGAGGCCATGGCAATGATGAAATGGCATCCTCGCATAAAAATGAGGGCATGGGATCTAGTGGAGTTGCCGTACCGGGAAGGAATCCCACTCGGGGGAAAAATGGGTGTTTAAGAAGAAGATGAATGTAGAAGGCAAGGTGGAGAAATACAAATCCCGATTGGTAGCAAAAGGTTATTCCCAAGTGCCGGGAATTGATTTTTGTGATATTTTTTCTCTCCCGTTTTCCAAGGTTACTTCTATTAGATTATTTTTATTTTTTGTTGTTGCCTTTGATTTTGAGGTAGAAATCGGATGGATGTGAAGACAACATTTCTTCATGGGGATCCGGGAAGAGGAGATACACATGAAGCAACCCGAAGGCTTTATGGTGAAGGGTAAGAAAGAACTAGTATGCAAAGTTAAAAAAGTCTTTGTATGGGTTAAAATGATCACACAATAATGTGGTATCGTAAATTTTATACCTATATACAGGACTTGCTTCTACCAGAGAAGCAAAGAGGATCAATATGTATATTTTAAATTAATTGGTGGACGTGTTATTTATTTGGTCTTATATGTGGATGATATGTTGCTGATTGAAAATGACAAAGAAATTATCCAGGATTTGAAGACCCAATTATTCTCCAAATTCGACATGAAGGATCTTGGTGCTGCAAACTATATTTTGGGCATGGAAATTAAGAGAGATCAGTGCAAAGAGGAAGTCTTCCGTTTAAACTCGCAGGAAGTATGTCGAGAAAATATTGCAAGAGGTTCAATATGCAGATAATAAATTGGTGAAGGTTCCTATTCTCGTTGGTGTAAAGCCATCTCTGTTGAATAGTGTGTCAAGACACAAGAAGAAGAGGAGTATATGTCTCTGTGTTCCATATGCAAGGTGTAGTGGGTACTTTCGATGTATGCAATGGTATGTACTAGACCAAACATTGCACATGCAGCGGGGAGTATTAAGCTAGCTTTATGTCAAAACCAAGGAAGGAGAATTCTGGACAACAATGAAGCGGGTTTTCAGTATATTTGTGTGGCACTAGTGATTATGGTTTGTGCTACTAGGGAAGACCAATATTGATAGAGTTTTGGACATCCATGGTATATTTTTGATGTCGTGATTAGTTCTGGATATCCGGACTCAAAGTGAATATCTACAAGTGGGTATGTGTTTAGCCTATTTAGAGGCGCAACCAGCTGGATGATTAAAAGACTACGCTTTGTAGTGTCTCTCTCAACTACAAAGGCAAAATACATGGTATCCACTCATGCAAGCAAGGAAGTTGTTCGATTGGCAAGTAGATTGTGTTTAAGCATGGGGTTGGTGCGCCGAGCTATAAGGATAGAGCTCGTGGTAGCCAAAGTGAAATTTTATTGGATAAGAAACCTTCTTATCATTCAAAAACAAAGCACATTGATGTTCAATATCACTTCCTTTGTGAGAGATATGGTTGAGGATAAAAAGGTGTTTCTGTAAAGGTGGACACTTTGAAGAATGTTGCAGATGCATCGACGAAATTCATGAGCACTCAAAAGTTCTCTTGGTGGTAGAGAAACAATGGGTATTGCATGTTTGGACTAATGACAAAGCTCTCCCGTGGCCCCCCGCAAAGAAAACAAGTGGGAGAATGTTGGGTATGTGTTATATTCTTTCCACGATGAGTCGTACACACAGGGTGTCAGTGTGAAAAGAAAAAAATCCCCCTGTTCGTTGTGCTTGGTGCAATGAGGGATCGATAGGGGGGCGGAAATGCCTCGCAGAAAAAAAAATTGGACCCTATTTTTCGATGAACGCACCCTCCTATGGTTTTGTGCATGGGTTTAGCACATGGTTTTGGGGCATGATGGTTTTCGGCCCCCGGTATTTTGTAGATCCGATCAAGGGAACTACATGGTTATGTTCTAACTACCTGCTAATGGATTGGGGTTTATGAATGCTTCTACATGTATATATATGTTGTAATACTAAAAGGAAAATATTTAAAAATCAAGCTTCGGGTAGTCCCGTGTTTTGGGATCCAGGGGAAAAATATATGTGTATATATGTTTTATGATTTAGTGCCTCTATGCTATTGTCCTTTAAGAATTCGTTTGTAGATTATTTATGTACAAGGTTAAAACCTATAAGTAGCAACATGTCATAGAATATAATTCAAGAAATTTATAACCAAAAAAATATTATTTTCACTTCCTAAATGATATGAAACAACAACATTCTAAGTCAAGATCCTTACATTGTCAACCCTATTATCTTGTGAACCCTATTTCTCCTATAGGTATTAGAAAGGTGCCTAGCCTTCCTTGATGTTAAATTCATTTATGAATGGTATTAATATAATCCATAATACTTCATAAGAATTATCAACCAACCTATCCATAATTTTGTAAAAAATCAAAGTTGTTGTACATTTCATCACAAAGTAATAAAATGAATCTCCTAGATTGTGAAACTTGGTATTTTTGAAAATCCTAAGGGTTTGTAATTTCTTAGGAGTTGAAAAATGGAGATGGAAAGGGAGCCATGCTACCAACTTCTTGAGAATATTTTTTTAGGAGGGGTGGATTTCCTTCTTCCCACAAGCCAATGTCCATGCTTGTAAAATATCGACAAACTAGAGGAGGTTGATTTTTGAAGGTAATCCTTTTGGGTTGCAACTACTTTACGATAGTTTTAGGAGCTCTTGTAAACAACCCATTTCCATCATCCACTAGGGTTTTTGGTGGTTCAAATAGCTATTTGAGCTTGAGATCAAGGAGTTTGGTTGTTTGAAACTGTGGTTGGGCATGAATTGGTCATGGATCTTGGCATATGGGCTTTGGCATCAAAATAAAGTGTTATGTGAATTGACATATCACACATGTTCCTTAATAATCTCATCCCCAATGAATTCCTTAAGGTTGAGTTGACATATTAACCATGTAAAAACTTTCTTATGGGACCTAAAGTAAATAAGATGGGGTGTTATGATAGATAAAGCCACACATCAAAATATAAATATGCTCAAGGAGGGTATAACATTACACATAATATTAAAGAGCTAAACCCACACACAACAATGGAGCTAGATGATCCAATGGACTAAGAAGTTATCAATGTAAGGAAGAATACAAGGGTATTATGACAAATCCACAATCTATGAGCACAAATATCATTGGCATAGTGTGATTCCTTAAGGAATGGAAAAAAGAAGAGGTATTTTTCCATAATATAGGTGATATATCAGTGGAAACATTGACAATCCCATGCCTTCTTTATCCATGGCTAGATCATGGCATCTATAGGTATGCAATCAACAAAGTACCCTAGCACTATGTGATTTTTCTATGAATTACATGCATTTGGTTGACTTCTAGTTATCTCAATACAACATGTTCAGTCTTCCCCAACATGGGAGAGTTTGTGATCATTGTTGTCAACTTACAACATTCAAATATGAGTCTTTTTTTTGAAGGGGCTATGAGTAGGGATATATTTTTTGTCAAATTCGCATAGGACTTGCACTTGACATCAAATGTTATCACATGTACTCTTTGTTCTTTACTCTTCAAGAACCAAAACTAGCTAGGGGTATTCTAGGTTATTGAATTGATGGGGTTCTTTCTTGGAATTGTTAGTGCACAATCTACTAAGTATGGAAATAATGAATATACCTTGGAGCAACTAAGAATGAGTTCATTACTATTGTACCTTGAAGACAAAGGCATGATTTTATTAATGATCTTATCTCCTTTCCTATTAGAGTTCTACTACCTTTGGGTAATTTGCATAGGATTTGTAGCCTTTCATTGTTTCTTGATCATTGAAATCCATCCTTCATCCTTTGTTTTAGGGTGTGTGGAGTTCTTTCTCATGTTTTCAAAAGGGGACTTTGAGCCACACAACCCTCAAGCGTCACATGATTTAATATTCCACATGCAAATTATATTCACTTCACAATTGTTATGCCATTATATTAGTTGATTTGCATTGTGTGGTGCATTAGAACATGGATTTTCAATTAATGGTCAGGGGGTGGGGCATGGGAGCTAATATGAGACGTGTAATTTCATAGCCAAGAAATAAAACTAGGTTTTTAGAATAAAATCCTTGGTCTCTTTTCAAGACTTCCCAAGGTTGCAACAATTTAATATACTAGGATAAGCATTTTAATTTGCAACAATTGCTTTTAGAGTTCTTATGAATCATATTAAGCCACTCTTTATCAAGATTGTCGATGGGTTGAGCAATTGGTTGAGTTTGAGCATGAGGAGCCTGGTTGGGTAGGGTATAAGCAAGTGGGTTGATCCTAGCCATGAGAAGATATCCACAGAGTTGTGATTCAAAATTTGACATCAAAGTTGAAAGTAAGCAAATTGATACATCATACATGTTTCTTAATCCTGTCATCCTCTTCCTGGATTAAGATATAATCCCTAAGGTCTCTTAAAATGGTAATTTATAAACAAAGCCTCTAATGGCACATACAATAAAAGAAGTGGGGCAAATCATGACAAATAAATCCACCTCTTAACTAAAAAATATAGCATAGGAAGGGATAAAATGCATGGGAAGTTCAAAGAACTCAACCACCATAACAATATAGAGTTGGGTACACCATTCAATTGAAAAACTACTAATTTAAGGCAGAAACACAACAACAATATTTGAATAGGACATACGTTTTGCAAGTAGTTGATAATGACAACATAGAATGATTTCTTAAGGAATGGAAAAAGGAAAAGGATTGTAGTTAAGCTACGATACTGTGGGAATATCAATAATGTGATTCCCACAATTTCTTGATCTAACTAAGACTTAATCAATGCTATGGATGTATGCAATTTCCAAATTACCTAATTGCGATGAAGTTTTTATAGAAATTACAAATTTCATCAATCTTAGAGATAGAAATAGACTCTATTATCCTTAAGAAGAATTGTCCTCATCTTGTGGCAAGGAATTGGAACAAACTTCTAGGACATGCCTTTGTGGGGACCATTGTGCTCATGACTTCTAACAAAAGAAATTTATGTGAAAGCCAAGGAGGAGTAATAAATTACTGATCTAAAAAACTTTGTTGTAGGAGTAATAAATTACTCTCATTAGAGCCAATAAAGATAATAATATGATAAAAAAAGGTGATAAAGGTAAAACCAAAATATTACACATTAGTCTTAGCAAATTGTAAACATCTTCATAATTATTTTTAAAATTTATAATATGTTATAAATCAACAGTAACATTTTCAAAAATGTATTCCCCTTGGTGAAATTTATAACGTGCAAATAATTTTTTTAATGTGGCAAATTTCCATCTCCCGAACCAACCCAGTACACAGTAGGGTATATTGAGAGGGTTAGAGGTGATGCCACGTTAGTGACCCGTGCCGCGCGAGGAAAGAAAAGGGCGGTTTGGAATGTGGACTCTCCCTAAATCAACAGGCGGAAAGGCACTACCGAAGCAGCTGGTGACCAGGGTAGCTATCAAGTCTGCACCGGCGACGAGTGGACTGAAGAAAAGCTGCTCGGACCTGGCAGCATTGCAAGAAGCCAGTGGTGGCAGCATTGCAAGAAGCGGAGGAGGCATATCTTGTTGGTCTCTGCGCCATTCACGCCAAAAGGGTCACCATTATGCCCAAAGATATTCGGGGAGAGAGGGCATAATCGTCAGCGGTGGCAGCAGTACTATTTTAATCCTAATTGTATGAAAGATTCAACTTTTATGCGTCAGTGGTATCGAGATTAAATGCTACCTCGCTGCTCAGGTGAAACTGTTGAAGATTTTATGTTTAAAAGGTTCTTTAAATTCGATCTCCCTCTACTACTGCGGTTAATCCTCTTTTAATTGCATTAAAGATTTAATTTTTATGCGTCGTCAGTGGCATCAAAAAATGCATCTGCACACACGAAGAACGAGAGAAGGTGAACCCATAACCCACAGGTCCAAAAAGCCTATCGGAGCCAAGTTTCGATCTTGGGACCTGTGGGTTATGGGCCCACCACGCTTCCGCTGCGCCACTCCGATATCTCTTATTTCAAACCTTTTTTATTTTCATCTCTTAATAGTTGTGTTACCATTCATCCCTAGCATATAAAATCTCCATCAAATAAATGACGGTATAAGTGTTTTTAACCGGAGACGCAACTTTCCAAGTCTCCATAACGGTTTTGCGATTGTGTGATGATTGCTTGATTTACTCTTATTATGATTTTTGACATCTTTGAGGATGAATATATTGTGTTTTATTGTAACTTTATTATGTTTGGGTTCTAGGAAAAATTGTAATTTTCTTTATAGTGTTCTGAATTTTTATGAAAAAGCGTGAATAGATTTTTTTTAAATTATTGATATGCATATCACAAGGAGGATCTGTAAAAGAAATAGTGCATCAAACTTTATATATATATATATATCACGGATTATTGGAATCCACAAGGAGGATCTGGCAAAGAAATAGTGCATCTAACTTTATATATATATATATATATATTATTTAATTTAATTAATATTAAATGATTAATATGCATATTAACTATATATATATATATATGCATATTAACTTTATATATATATATATATATATATATATATATATATATATATCATTTAATTTGATTAATATACATAAAGGACATAAATAAGGAGTCCTCTTTAACATCAACATAGTAAATTCATTTCAGAGTTTATAAATCTTTATTAGGAAAATACATTTATAACACTTTGAAACTTGATTAGGTTTATGGATGTTCTTTACTTCTTAAAAAAATAATTACTTGCATATTATAGGCCTTAGTAAGAGGAATACATTTATGTGTTCAAAGATGTTATTTCATTGATAAAATATTATAAATTGAAAAAATAATTATGAAGAGTTTGACAATTTGCCAATATTAATGTGCAATATTTTGGTTTTATTTTTATCACCTTATTTTATCATATTATTACCTGTGTTGGCCCTAATTGTCATGTCTCCACCTACAACATATTTTTTTAGAGTAATTTATTACTTCTCAATGAATTCAAGGTAATTTATCCTGTTAGAAGTTATGATCACAATGGTCCCCACAAAGGCATGTCCTAGAGGTTTGTTTCAATTCCTTGCTACAACATAAGGGCAATTATTCCCAAGGATATTGCATCTATTTCTATCTCTAAGATTGATAAAATTTGTAATTGTATAAAAACTTCATCACAGTTGGGTACTTTGGAAATTGCATGCATACATAGCAATGGTTACGTCTTAGATCAAGGAAGTGTGGGAATCACATTATTGGAACTCCCACAGTACCTGTAGCTTAACTACAGGTTTTTTAATTTTTCCATTCCATAAGAAATCATTCTATGTTGTCATTATCAACCACTTGCAAAACCTATGTCCTATTCAAATATTGTTGTTGTGTTTTTGCCTTGCATTTGTATTTTTTCAATTGAATGACGTGCCCAACTCTATATTGTTATGGTGGTTGAGTTCTTTGACCTTCCCATGCATTTGATTCCTTCCTATATTATATTTTTCAATTAAGAGGTGGATTTATTTGTCATAAGCTACCCCCACTTATTTAGTTATATATGCATTAGAGGGCTTCTATATAAATTACATGTCAAGAGACCTTAAGGATTATATCTTAATCCAAGGAGAGGATTAGATGATTAAGCAAATTGTGTGATGTATTGATTTTCTTACTTTAAATTTTGATGTCAAATTTTGAATCAGAACATCTGTGGATATCTTCTCATGTGAGGATGAGACCACTGTATAAGTGCTTTTAACTTGAGACGCAACTTTCCAAGCCTCCATAAGGGTTTTGTGATTGTGTGATGATTGCTTGAATTACTCTTATTATGATTTTTGACATCTTTGAGGATGAATATATTGTGTTTTATTGTAACTTTATTATGTTTGGGTTCTATGGAAATCGAGCTGGGAATGAAAATGTTGTAGCAATTGTTGATCTAAATTTGATTTTGGTTTTAATAGAATACATACATAAAGGACATGAATAAGGAGTCCTCTTTAACATCAACGTAGTAAATTCATTTGAGAGTTTGTAAATCTTTATAAGGAAAATATAGTTAGAACACTTTGAAACTTGATTAGGTTTATGGATGTTCTTTACTTGTAAAAAATAAATTACTTGCATATTATAGGCCTTAGTAAGAGGAATGCATTTATGTGTTCAAAGATGTTATTATTCATTGATAAAATATTATAAATTGCAAAAATAATTATGAAGAGTTTGACAAATTGCTAAGATTAATGTGCAATATTTTGGATTTATTTTTATCACCTTCTTTTATCATATTATTACCTGTGTTGGCCCTAATTATCATGTCTCCACCTACAACATAGTTTTTTAGAGTAATTTATTACTTCTCGATGACTTCAAGATAATTTATCTTGTTAGAAGTCATGAGCACAATGGTCCCCACATATGCATAATTTATTACTTCTCGATGACTTCAAGATAATTTATCTTGTTAGAATTCATGAGCACAATGGTCCCCACAAATGCATAATTTATTACTTCTCTATGACTTCAAGATAATTTATCTTGTTAGAAGTCATGAGCACAATGGTCCCCACAAACGCATGTCCTAGAATTTTGTTTCAATTCCTTGCTACAACATAAGGACAATTATTCCTAAGGATAGTGCATCTATTTCTATCTCTAAGATTGATGAAATTTGTAATTGTATAAAAACTTCATTGCAGTTTGGTACTTTGGCAATTGCATGCATCCATAACAATGATTACGTCTTAGGTCAAGGAAGTGTGGGAATCACATTATTGACACTCCCATAGTACTTGTAGCTTAACAACAGGTCTTTTACTTTTTCCATTCCTTAATAAATCATCCTATGTTGTCATTATCAACTACTTGCAAAACCTATGTCCTATTCAAATATTGTTGTTGTGTTTTTGCCTTGTATTAATATTTTTTCAATTGAATTATGCACCCAACTCTATATTGTTATGGTGGTTGAGTTCTTTCACCTTCCCATGCATTTGATCCCTTCCTATATTATATTTTTCAGTTAAGAGGTGGATTTATTTGTCATAAGATACCCCCACTTCTTTAATTATATATGCCATTAGAGGGCTTCTCTATAAATTACCATGTCAAGAGACCTTAAGGATTATATCTTAATCCAAGCAGAGGATGAGATGATTAAGCAACATGTGTGATGTATTGATTTTCTTACTTTCATTTTTTATGTCAAATTTTGAATCACATCATCTGTGGATATCTTCTCATTTTAGGATGAGCCCACTTGCTACCCTAGTCAACCAATCTCCTCAACCCATCGACAATCTTGATAAATAGTAGGTTAATATCACATAAGAACTCTAAAAGCATATGTTGCAAATTAATATGATCATCCTAGTAAATTAAATTTCAAATTCAATTGTTACAACCTTGAGAAGTATATTAAACATGTTTTCAACAATCTATTTAATGTGTGGCTATCGATAAAAGGAGTTGTCGACAAACGCAACAGAATAGCCCGGACGACAGTTTTTTGCCGGAATCCGGTAAAAAAAAAAAATCAAAAAATCAGGCAGTTGGAGTGTTTGAATTGCATTTTTGATAGTGGAAATGGATTCAGCACTATCAAGAACCCTTAGGGCACCCAAAATACTGAATTTTAACAACTGTAAACAAGATTTTGATAAATCTTCGCCGGAATTTTTCATAATCTTACCGGAATTTTTGGGTTATTCTATGGGGTTTTTTGGTCTACGGTTCGATAAAATGAATGACATTAATTTACAATTATTCTTGTTTTAAATAATTTTATCAAAATTAATGAATGTCTATGTTAATGAATTTTTTTTATGTTTATATGATATAATTTTTAATTGCTAAGTTAAAATTGACTCGATGAAAGAGTCGAAGTTGTTAGTTCAATAATGGTGGTTTCAAGCACATGGTATTGGTGACCCACAATATTGAGCCTATGGATTACATGTAATGAAGTGTTTAAACGGCTTGATGATAATCCATTGTAATGTGTTAAGAGGCGGGGCAGTGAAGGCTCCTTCGATTGGCTCCGTTGGGTTTGGTTAAGAGAATAATAGATATTTTGGCTAGTTTTTTTCATAACAGTTTTCCAACATAAATGATGTGTCATGATTTTTGTGTGTCGTCGCTATGTGTGGTTATTGTAGTATTATAATTTTCCTTGCATTCTAAATCCTTACATTGGTATCAGAATAAGGTTAGACTTAGACTCTCAAATGAGAGTGGTCTATGACAATCGAGCTGGGAATGAAAATGTTGTAGCAATTGTTGATCTAAATTTGATTTGGGTTTTAATAGAATGTAAACATAAAGGACATGAATAAGGAGTCCTCTTTAACATCAACGTAGTAAATTCATTTGAGAGTTTATAAATCTTTATTAGGAAAATATAGTTATAACACTTTGAAACTTGATTAGATTTATGGATGTTCTTTACTTCTTAAAAAAAAAATTACTTGCATATTATAGGCCTTAGTAAGAGGAATACATTTATGTGTTCAAAGATTTTATTTCATTGATAAAAAATTTTAAATTGAAAAAATAATTATGAAGAGTTTGACAATTTGCTAAGATTAATGTGCAATATTTTGGTTTTAGTTTTATCACCTTCTTTTATCATATTATTACCTGTGTTGGCCCTAATTATCATGTCTCCACCTACAACATAGTTTTTAAGAGTAATTTATTACTTCTCAGTGACTTCAAGATAATTTCTCTTGTTAGAAGTCATGATCACAATGGTCCCCACAAAGGCATGTCCTAGAGGTTTGTTTCAATTCCTTGCTACAACACAAGGACAATTATTCCTAAGGATAGTGCATCTATTTCTATCTCTAAGATTGGCGAAATTTGTAATTGTATAAAAACTTCATCACAGTTGGGTACTTTGGCAATTGCATTTATCCATAGCAACGATTACGTCTTAGATCAAGGAAGTGTGGGAATCACATTATTGGCACTCCCACGGTACCTGTAACTTAAATATAGGTCTTTTACTTTTTCCATTCCTTAAGAAATCATTCTATGTTGTCATTATCAACCACTTGCAAAACCTATGTCTTATTCAAATATTGTTGTTGTGTTTTTGCCTTGTATTAGTATTTTTTCAATTGAATGACACACCCAACTCTATATTGTTATGGTGGTTTAGTTCTTTGACCTTCCCATGCATTTGATCCCTTCCTATATTATATTTTTCAGTTAAGAGGTGGATTTATTGGTCATAAACTACCCCCACTTCTTTAGTTATATATGCCATTAGAGGGCTTCTCTATAAATTACCATGTCAAGAGACCTTAAGGATTATATCTTAATCCAAGCAGAGGATGATACGATTAAGAAAATTGTGTGATGTATTGATTTTCTTACTTTCAATTTTGATGTCAAATTTTAGATCAGAACATCTATGGATATCTTCTCATGTGAGGATGAGACCATTGTATAAGTGTTTTTAACTTCAGACGCAACCTTTCAAGTCTCCATAAGGGTTTTGCGATTGTGTGATGATTGCTTGAATTACTCTTATTATGATTTTTGACATATTTGAGGATGAATATATTGTGTTTTATTGTAACTTTATTATGTTTGGGTTCTATGGAAATCGAATTGGGAATGAAAATGTTGTAGAAATTATTGATCTAAATTTGATTTGGGTTTTAATAGAATACATAAATAAAGGACATGAATAAGGAGTCCTCTTTAACATCAACGTAGTAAATTCATGAGAGTCTATAAATCTTTACAAGGAAAATACAGTTAGAACACTTTCAAACTTGATTAGGTTTATGGATGTTCTTTACTTCTAAAAAAATAAATTACTTGCATATTATAGGCCTTAGTAAGATGAATACATTTATGTGTTCAAAGATGTTATTATTCATTGATAAAATATTATAAATTGCAAAAAAAATTATGAAGAGTTTGACAATTTGCTAAGATTAATGTGCAATATTTTGGATTTATTTTTATCACCTTCTTTTATCATATTATTACCTGTGTTGGCCCTAATTATCATGTCTCCACCTACAACATAGTTTTTTTAGAGTAATTTATTACTTTGATGATTTCAAGATAATTTATCATGTTAAAAGTCATGAGCACAATGGTCCCCACAAAGGCATGTTCTAGAATTTTGTTTCAATTCCTTGCTACAACGTAAGGACAATTTTTCCTAAGGATAGTACATCTATTATATCTCTAAGATTGATGAAATTTGTAATTGTATAAAAACTTCATTGCAGTTGGGTACTTTGGAAATTGCATGCATCCATAACAATGATTACGTCTTAAATAAAGGAAGTGTGGGAATCACATTATTGACACTCCCACAGTACCTTTAGCTTAACTACAGGTATTTTACTTTTTCCATTCCTTAAGAAATCATCCTATGTTGTCATTATCAACTATTTGGAAAACCTATGTCCTATTCAAATATTGTTGTTGTGTTTTTGCCTTGTATTAGTAGTTTTTAAACTGAATGATGCACCCAACTCTATATTGTTATGGTGGTTGAGTTCTTTGACCTTCCCATGCATTTGATCCCTTCCTATATTATACTTTTCAACTAAGAGGTGGATTTATTTGTCATAAGATACCCCCACTTCTTTAATTATATATGCCATTAGAGGGCTTCTCTATAAATTACCATGTTAAGAGACCTTAAGGATTATATCTTAATCCAAGCAAAGGATGAGATGATTAAGCAACATGTGTGATGTATTGATCTTACTTTAAATTTTTATGTCAAATTTTGAATCACATCATTTTTGGATATCTTCTCATGTTAGGATGAGCCCACTTGCTACCCTAGTCAACCAATCTCCTCAACCCATCGACAATCTTGATAAATAGTAGGTTAATATCACATAAGAACTCTAAAAGCATATGTTGCAAATTAATATGGTCATCCTAGTAAATTAAATTTAAAATTCAATTGTTACAACCTTGAGAAGTCTTAAAGAGCAACCAAGGTTTGTACTCTAAAAAGATGGTTATATTTCTTAGCCATGAAATTACACGTCTCTGCTTGGCTCTACCATTCCACCTTACCATTAATTGAAAATTTGCATTCCAATGCACCATGGAATTAAAATCAACTAGCACAATGGCATAAAAATTGTGAAGTAAATATAATTTGCATGTGGAATATTAAATCATGTGATGAGCTTGGGGGTTGTTTGGCTCAAAGTCCCCTTTTAAAAACATGAGAAAGAACTCCACACACCCTAAAAGAAAATATGAAGGAAAGACTTCAATGATCAAGAAACAATGGAAGGCTACAAATCCCATGTAATCCCAAAGGTAGTAGAACTTGTTGAATTTTTCCTTATGCCCTAGACCTGGTTTGAGGCTAATCATGGACACAAACAACTAGGAACCCTCAACTTTTTAGCACTTTGCATGACATAAATATTCAACAGGGAAATCAATTTAGTACACAGTGTTTTGAGCCCAAAGCTCAATAATTTTGTTAGCTAATCAATAAAATAATCATTTGGATCTTGTACAAAATATCTTGTCCCTTGATCACTAGTATAACTAGTATATATAGTACTATACAAAATTAGGGCTTGTAGTTTGCAACATCAAATATGCAATCTTCCCAATGAGAAATAAACAATATTCTTCAACAATGTAATGCAATGGATGACAATCCCCAACCTTAGATGTATACAATATGTACTAGGGGAAGCACCCATTATTTGGATGTTCCCCTCTTTTTGTAGGTGATCTATTTTTTCTAGTGATGGCCAATCGATGTACATAAACCTTATTTTTTTATATTTATACGAGATATAAATATTTTTGTGGTTTTTTGGATGTGTAGTTTTGATTATAATGTGTTTCATGCTTATTTTTATTGACGTGATGGATAATGTTTATTATGCTTATGTGTCTTGATGATGGCTTGAATGTAACACTTGCTAGTCTAGGATTTGATTAGCTATGCGGTCAACATGATTTTAATTTCTCGGTATATGCAAAAATGTGATATGACAAAAACCACGTGCTAACAATGGTGCATGTAGGTATTTCCAAATGAAACAAGGGCCACATACATGGAAACTTCGATTCAATTGTGATATGATAGGATGGGATCCAAGGAACGCTTGCAAATGACAAATACATAACTAGGAGGCATCAACCAAAAGGCATATGATGGCATCGAAATAAAATTGATTATCTGTGGTTGGTCAAATGCAGACATTGTTCTAATGGAGAATAGTTTATTTAGGAGAGTAAACTTCTAAATCTTCCACAATGAGGTTTTGTGACCATCGAGAAGCACCATCAATGAACCCATGATAGTAAGTTGGTGGATGATCCATTTGTGAAACATGACAAGAGTACAATTTAGAGTATATCAATGATGAGGAAACGATAAAAATAAATCATGGTACATAGTAACATCATAAGACCTAAAATGTAGGGTTAGAGATGGAGTTTCTTGAGGTAGAGCCTGTTTTTGGGGTCTTTGAGATAAGCCCCATTAGGTTCTTCTAACATGTAGGAACCTTTCAAAAGGCAATGTTTAACAATGTATGGCCCTTTCCATATGTTTTCAAACTTTCTAGGTCCTGGGGATTCATTGGCGACATCATCTGAGTGTACTAAATCCTCTCATTGAATTAGGAAAGGTTGACATGGAGATCAAAGGAGGCATTGGTTCATTTTTTGCAGGCTTCATTATGCTAGAGGGATATTCATCTACTTTTATCGATGTGTTCCTGTTGGATGAGCCTTTGTTCTAATGAAGAATTATTTGGGAGAACCTTGATTCTCGTGTGTATGGTAGAGATCTCACACTCAATAGGGAGTATGATCTTGACACCATACACTGAGTGAAATGGAGTAAAGCCAATGGACTTTTTGATCGAGGTACAATATTCCCATAAGGCAGAGAATAGTATGAGGTGCTAGTTGATTTTATGTTTGTTCACCATACACTGCAACATCATTTTTAAGACTTTGTATACAAATTATACCTGGCCATTGGACTAGGGGTAGTATGGGGGAGAAAACTCATGAGTGAACCCAAGAACTTGAGATAATTGTTGGAATATCTCATTCTCAAAATGATTTTCATGGTCATATATGAGTTCCTTGGGCATGTAAACCGCGTTATCACATGGTTTAATAAAACTAAGTAATGGTATCAACAATGTTGTTAAATGTGGGCATGTTTTCGGCCCATTTGGTGAAGCAGTCAACTGTGAATGCAATGTACTTATGGCCATTTTGGGATGGCAGATTGTTAGTCATGTAGTCAATGCCCCACTTACAAAATGGGTTGGTAATAATGATAGGATGTAAAGGAGCGGGAGGGGTTATGGCTTTAATGGAAATTTGTTGGTATCATTCACATTATTTCACTACTTGGATGAAATCGTGGAAGAGAGTTGTTCGAAAATAATCAGTGTGGAGGATATTTTGGGTGTTGGCCATCCTCAAGAGGTGGCCACCACGAGCTCTGCTATGACAGTTATTTAAGACTTGCTTAGCTTTTTCAATTGCAATGCATTAGTGAAGAACGGTGCCCATGCCTCGACGATAGAGAACATCTCCAATGAGGAGTTAGCATGGTGTTTGACGACAAATGCACCTTGTATCATCGCATGTGAGTTAAGGATTGAAATTTTGAGTTTTTAGATAAAGGAGAATGTCATAGTACCAAGGGTCATCTATCAATATAATGAATAGGTGTTCATATCATAAAGAATCATTCATAGGGGATCATTTATATACTTATGGGAGATCAATGATGAATGTTGGAAGGATGAGGGTTTTTCTTTTCTTTTAGGAGAAGAAAATTGGAAGTCAAATTCTTGCAGAATAACAACCCATCAAGCGTATTAACGATTTATCATATGAAGAGTGAGAAATTATCGCATGAGATTGATACTAGCAATGACAGAGATGGTCCTTAGGATTATATAATGTTGAAGATTTTGTATGGAGTGTACAAGGGCTAGGGAAATTTTCCCTATTGGCTCATAATTCAAAGCAAGTACTGTGAGGTTTTGTCTAATGTAATGGATGATGTGTTCTCTATTATCAAAGCCTTCTTGGACTAACACACCTAGAATGGCTATGTCATATGACGAGAATTAAAGGGGTAGGTGGGCTTATTAATGGAACTTGTGATAGTGTGTCTTTCAAAGCCGAAAATGAATATTGAGCTTTCTTGTCCCATTAGAATGGGACATCTTGACAGAGAAGAGGGACAAAACCATGAGCACATGCGGCATAATTAGGAACAAAGCGATGTAAGAAATTGGCCTTACCCTGTAAGTTTTGTAGTTGCTTCAAACTCTTGGTTGGTGGGATTTCGCATATGGCTTCTACTTTCAATGTTCTACCCTAATACCTTTCTAGGAAACAATAAATCACAATAGTGTCCTGGAATTTATGCAAAAGACACATTTGAGGGGGTTCAAGCCTAGGTTGTATTGTTGAAATCGCAAAAACACAAGGTAGAGATATTTGAGATGATCTGAACGCTTTTTGGAATGGAATGTAAGGTGATCCAAATAAGAAAGTATAAGATGATCCAGATCATGAAAAATTTAGTTCATAACCTGCTAAAAAGTGGCTTCTACGTTTTTAAGGCCAAAGGGCATCACTCAATATGCGAAGGTACCCCAAGAAGTGGTGAAAGCGGTTTTATATTGTTCTATATGGCATATATAGATTTGACAGTAGCTTGAAAATCCATCCATGAAGGACAAATTCGTGCCATGCAAAAGCATCGATGACATGATTAGTAAATGGTGTGGGAAAATTCTCCTTAGGGAAAATTTTATTCAAATAATGGAACTCAATAAAACGTGTATGGTGCCCCTTTTTTTCATGACGAGTACATGGTTAGAAACCCATGATGTGTAAGCAATATGATAGATAAATTCATCCTTACACAACTTGTCAATTTTGAGTTTGATTGCTTCCACTTTGGATGGATGGAGTTGGAGCAAATTTTGCCTTACAGTGTAGGAATTAGGCCATGTGTCTATGTGGTGCTCTACAATGGTGGGGTTAATGCCAAGCATTTCAAAATAAAACCAAGAAAACAATATTTATAAATTCTTTGAAGAGGGCTTCGTATGAGGCAACTTCTTTAGGTGAAAAAGTTACTCCCAACGAGATATCCTCGATGATGTCAGGATTGGTTGAGATATCTACCTTAATGGCGGGCGAGATATTCGACATGTTCCCTTCTCCAAATGCATCTGGTGTTAGAATGGGATTTTTGAACCAATATACTTGGCCCTTATACAAGAAATATTTGGTTTCTACTACGTAAATGGTATTATTCACTGTGTCTGTCGGTGTAAATGTTTTTTCTAAGAGGAAGAAAGAGCGATGATGCATGGCATCCCAAGGAAATTTTGGTTTTTCCATGGCCTCAATAATTTCCTCATTAGAGTGATAGAGGCTCCCAAAAGGTGATGAATGTGGCTAGTTGAAGAATAGAGGAATGATTCTGTACTTTCTTGCATAGAAACAAGAGATGTTGGAAATGCATAGACAGGTTGAGTCATAGGTGGTTCAATATTTGAAATGGGAAAAGTGATCTCGACAATGTGGAATAATGAGAAGATGAATTTAATCATGGTTCCAATGGAAGAAGAAATGAAGTGAATTTGTTGTTGTGTGTCATTGGCACTAGGGGCGATAGTATCTCCCTGATGTTCGAATGAGGATGAATGGGAGAAGACTCTTGGGAAGGTGTTGGTGTCCTAGGAACTAAAGTGAGGGATTCATCCTCTCTAGCATGAAACTCTTCTTTGATTTTTTTAGGGGGGAATCGTGTTATGGTAATCCACCCAAATATTTGAAGAAGCAAACATGTGGATGTTGCATGGGAAGTGTTGGTACAAATATCATATGGGTGTAAGGCACATGGTGCAGCTTCTGAGGTTTTGTAGTGGATAGTATATGGTGCAACTTCACTCATACCTCCTGGTGGTGAGTTGGGGTGAACATCTAAAGGTGGTGTGCCTATAGTGGGTGCATGCCACCGATCAATCCTAGCTTTATCGAATGCAGGGAGAAGAATAGATGACTCCGTGTCATTCTATAACAATACAACCCGTCCCTCTCTAAACCTAGGGAGGCGCAGGAAATGGCTTGTGTAGTGCACATTTTCTGTGCAAATACAACATTGTAGTGTTTTCACACTATTTTTTGTACGCAAGCCTATGGGTTGGTAAAGAAAAATGAAGAAAATATATAATTTGTTTCAATTTTGGACACTGATTGATCAAATTTCCATGTTCATCACAGAGGGCACATGAAGGGGTTTGTTATGAAGCATGGAAAATTGTGGTTTCCTTCTCTCTTGGGAGGAAGGGGCAAGGTAAGGGTGCCTTTTGGGCACAAAGATGGTATTTCAACTCTTCCAACAATGGGGATTGGTTGGTAGGGTGTCCTATTACATCAAATAATGCAAAAGGGGGAGGTACCCTATGATAAGACGTAGATGGGGTGTCATTCTTCTTAAATTTCATTTTATCCTTTTTGGTGGTTCCCTCTGGTGTCGATGCATGTGATTGTACAGGTGGTAAGGTTTCCTGAATAGGGTTTGAGGTAACCAATCCAATAGGTTCAACAACTGAGTTTTATGACATGGCTTAGGGTGCCAAATACCAAAATGGAATCACAAGAACCATATTTGGTAAGGTGATCCATGACTTGGAGTGAGATCAAGCCAGTTGGAGGATATAGAAAAGGTGTTTGAGTAATCGCGTAAGGGTGAAATGGGGGTTTTATCATCACAACATTAGAGGTTTATGGGGTTGGTTATTGAGGATTCTATGTGTGTTCACCATCTGATGTGGTCATCATGCATACAGGGGATAAATTAACCGGTGTGACGACTCATGGGTATCTTGGATATGTGCCAAGAAGAGTTGATTTTTTTAATATTTCGGGATTGACTTCAGTCAAGGAAGGGGCCAATTTTTTTTGAGACACAACAAAGGGTAACATGATATCAGGGGAGGAAGATATCCTTATCTCATAATGTGTTAATTAGTAAGTGGTAATGATTTTCCCATTATGGGGGAAACTCATGGTGAAAATACTGATGGTGCCACTTCCTTCATGGCATACATATAACTTCGTCCAAACAAGATGTTGTAATCAAGATAAGCATCAAGGAATTCAATATATATGAGAACCTTCTTTCCAAAAAGTTCAACGAGGATATTCTAAAATATTCTTATAGGTGATGATGGACGACCTTCATATGCCCTCAATGTGATGGAGGAGGTAGTGAGTTCGAGGGATCCAATATTTTTCCAAACTAACTTCGGCATGATACATGTGGATGCACTCTTTTCAATGAAGCAACGATGGATAGTGACATTTTGAAAGGATACTAGAATCTATAATGTGACTATGGATGGTATATTTGGTTCTAAATTGCCCAAATAAAAGGTGAATAATCGAGAATATTAAGGATCAATTGCACCTAATGCATCGAGTGATTTATGTTGAGTTGGACATGTTTGAACTTTGAAGTACCTCCAAAGAAGACATGGAAGATAGAGATTGAGAAAGGCCATCAACAATAATATAGTTGCAGGTTGACTTTGAATTATGGGTTGTGCGATGTAATGGTCTCTTTACTATCTTGGAGATAGGTTCAATGGGAGGTCGTTGTATGGTCAATGGTATCCTAGTTGTATTGGTAATGAGGTATTAGGTTTTATATGGGTTCCATAATCATGAATTCATGTTTGGCGAAGGACATATATTTCTTGCATGTAGATGTCACTATTATAGGTTTCAATAGAAATTCCCCTTATTTGTTTTTGGTATTAGGGAGTACTAGCCTCATGATATCTATCTACTGCTCCTCGATGGGGGAATGGATTTTTCATTGCGACAGGTTGTTGGATTCCTGCCCCCTACCTCCTAGCCTCTGTCATGTGTTTCAACTCTGGGAGTTTAGGGAAATCATGGGTATAGTGCCCATATTCTCCACAAGCGGCACAAGAGTGGTTAGTTTGAAGAACATAATTATTGTTTTTCTTTTGCGGATTATTCATACCTTGATTTTTGTTTTGGTTTCGATTGGGGGGATTGATGCATTTAGTTCCCTCAGTTGTTGTTGTGGTTTTTGGCTACACCCTTATCCTTGATATGCTTTCTAGTTATTTTACCTTTCTTTTTATTGGAATTAGGTGGGTTTGCAGTGTTGATTTGTTCGAAGGAATGTTATTTTTGAGGGAAAAAAGGTTGATCAAAACCAAACCTTGCATTTTTCTGAGGTGGGGGTTTATTATGTTGTGGTGATAGGAAAGGAAAATATGGATTCCTTTGATTAGTGTTTGTGTAAGACATAGGTTGGGAGGTTAACGCACCTTCTAAAGCACATATTGGGTATTGATTCCCTTGTGTGGGAGGGTTTTTTGGACATGCAGGTTGGTGGGGATAAAATCCAACATTCAAGGGTGTTATTGTTGCGAATTTTCCAGTGAATGATTGTAAATGTGGTTGTGTACCATACCTATTTCCTTGATATTGGAGAAAATTCCCTAGTTGATTATGGGTGAGTTTCCCAATGAAACCATCATCATCATTTTATGCTCTAGGTTTATCTTGAATAAATGACCGTAAGTGAAGATCATCTGGAAAAACAAAGTAAAGGTGCCATGATTAAGTGTAAATGATCAACTCATATTGTTGGTATTTTCTTATCGATTCTTCTTGTGTTTGTGTCAAGGTAGTGGCGACATCTTTTGAAATTTTGGGAAAAATAAATTTAAAAAATAAATATAGAAGAAGAGGGGTTTTTTGGTCCACTTTGAAAAACTTGCGACACTTCCTCCATTCACAAATATGATCAAAATATGGGTGGAGGTAGTCTATCAAAAGTGGGTTAATAATTCAAACCCTATTTCATGGTGAACCTAGGAGCTAAAAGAAGGTGAGGAAAGAGTAGGCTAAATATTTAAAGGTTCCATATGAACCTCTAGCTTCGTTAACGTACCATTTCATAGGAGGGCTAGTGAGGGTGTGTTTAAATAATCTCAGTCGAAATGAGTCCTCAATGATGTTATTCAAAAGAACACCACAGATGGAAGGTCATGATATGGTTTGCAAGATCTTCCCCCTATTTTTCTTTGAATTTGTGGATATCCAAGGGTAACTTGGTTGGCATAGGAGGGCATTGAGCATTATGCACAGTTGGATCATTTGTAATTTTTGTAAGATATGGGAGGTTCAATAAAGCTACAAATGATATCTTATTACTGTTTTCCATGGTTGTATGACATTACAGTGCGGCGTTGATAGTAGTCCCCTGTAGGTTAGTATTGGTAGGGTTACCCTACTGAGTGGTGCTAGTGTTACCTAGAGGGGTGGTGATATAGATACTTTGAGAGGAACCATATCCTAAAAAAGTTGTACCAAAAGTGGATTTTCCAAACAAGGTAGTTGGACGTTGTATCCTATGATGAAATGGTGAGAGACTAGGTACTCCTCCCAGTAAAGGTGGGAGGTCTTGTAGGCACATAGAGCGACGAGAAACCCTTGGGTCCCCTATGGTGCGCTAGTATGCAAGTGAGAAGATATTGTGAGGGGGATTTTTTATCAAACCAAATGAGTCACATACATAAGACAAAGCTAAAAATAAATGGTTAATTTTCCCTTAAAACTCTTTGATGTGTGAAACAATCAATAAGAAGGTTTGTGAGGTTTTGTGTATAATAAAAATTCTAAAATACCTAATGTCATTCTTCTCAATCATTAATTGGGCCTTGTGAAGGCTTGTAGGAAGGTATTGGGGCGACACCCTTAAAGTACTAGTGATGCTTCTAGTAGCCAAAAATGAACCAACGTATAGAAGATGGTTCTAATGTGGTATACGAGGGCCATGTACTGAAAGTATTGTTGACGCTTCCAGTACCCTGATTGAAATCATTGTAGAAAATATGGTGATAGAATTTAAACTTTTGAAGAAATTTTAATCTAAATCAGGAGACATAATTCTACTCTACAGATCTGCAGAATTCAATTCACAATTTAGAATAACAATCTCAGACACATGATAAGAAATAACACACATGCATAGTATTTTTTCTAGGGGAACCCAACTGGGAAAAACCCCTCAAGCCTCTTTGCATTAATCAGATGAATATAGATGTATTACAATTTATTTCCCACACTTAGCACAACTTGCAAGTGAATAACCTATCTCTCTTCTCAATGAGAAGCTTTGACCCATAATTAGTCAATTTTTGGCCTTTGCTTGAGCCCCTATTTCCTTGCACAAATCCTGAGGAATTAGCCCCTATTTTTTAGGATTTTTCCTCCAATTGATTACGCAATTCCCAAGTCTTGATCATATGACTGCATGCAACACCTATACACTCAAACTAGTTTACAATTGATTGTTACACTACCTTAGAATATCCACCACATCTGGGAACTCGAATTATCTATATGCACTAGTTATTTTAGGCTGATTGATCAGTTAACTGGATGATCACTGAGTTATAATTTTTTCCCACTACACAACTAACCTTCCAATAGTTCCTCCAACTATTAGAACTAGTTTAGTTGAACACAAATGGATATAACTGAATTGGATTACTAAAATATAGCAATCACACATGCTTAACTGAACTACAAACCTTCTAACTCAAATTTACTGAGCTAACTAAGTGACAAGAGACATGTCACACAAGTTAACTACATCCAAGTGGTATGTTGATGTGGAAATTAAAATTTTATATTTTGACCAAGGAAAATTCAAATTGATACTTTCTTGTTGTACTTATTGTTAACACTCCCTCCGTTTCCCAAGGTTGAGAATTGGAGACTGAAGGAGGTAACCTCAAACCAATATTTAGTTTTTGTAGCTAGCCCTACCAAACTAGAGAGGGCTCTCTCAATGTCACTTTTAAAATCAATGAGGTGACTGGAGATGTAATGATCTTAAGCTAGATATGAGTTCAGTGAATTAGGGTTTTGTTTGAATTTTGATCGATAGGAACCTCAGTCAAGGAACCAGGTCTAGGTTTTAGGTCTGATTTCAAAGGTAGCGCTGCAGAGATGAAGATGAGGCCAGGTAGGTATACTTAAGAAAATACTTAAATTTTCATTGTGGATAGGGTTTGAAAAGAGAAAGAGAGTCACAATGAGCATGATACATGAGTTCATTCATCAGAAGAGGTGTTATAGCATCATTTCTCACCTTGACATGATTCATGATTGCTTTGATGGTTTTGGGCACCCATTCCTACAGACTTGGACAAATTCACTTAAAAACAGTGTAAAAATCCCCATCTGTGACTTCATGCCCGTACTTTTCCCGCGTGTATACGCTTGAGTTATTAGACTTTTCCGCGTATGCCATTAAAATGATTAAAAAATATATAAAAAATCCCTAATTTCGCGCTGGGTTGATGGTTACTCGGGTAGTTCAACCACCCCAGCCCGTGGCCAACTGTTTCCAACTGTTGAAACTAATTGGAGGGACTATAAAAAGCCCTCATGTGTATGGCCTAAGGGAGAGAGAGAATTATTGATATTATACTCTATTGGTATTCCCTATCCAAGTCTGATTCCCCGTGCCTCCTGCATTTTCCCAGTTCATTATAGGAAACCCTTGTTTCCTTGAGATACACATCCCTTTATATGTCATCTCGTATGCACCAGTTTGGAAGGAGTCTTAGCGAGGAAAGGGCTGGACGGATCCGGATGACGGTTCTGCTCGAAGGCCGTGGAAGGATGAGGTGATCTCTCCACTCGTTACTTTTGTACATGCTATTTATAATACAGAAGTACCATGCTGTTCCCGAAATAAACGTGTTAGTGTATGCTTATATGTATGAGAATATTTGTTATACAAGCATTCATTATGATTTATTTAATGTTTTATATGAATCTCACTAACATATAGAGTAGATATATGCTGTACAACTTGTTCTTCGTGCTGGTTTCTTCTTGTCTTTTAGGTTAAGAAGGAAGGACGGTTGCTGGGGGTTTGGACCCTGCTGGATCTACTTCAACCGTAGGACCTACGGGTAACTTTCTCATTCTACTCTGTTTAGTTTTTCTGAACATGCATGGTTGTGTGAGTCTCTGTTAAGTAGCATGCCCCTGCTCTGTGGAGGTTGTAACCCAACCAACCTCTAGGGTGAAATTCCCCGAAACAAGAGGTAAAACAAATTCATGAAAATCTTATAAAATAGAGCACAAAAAGAAAGAATTATGTTCATAGACTCATAAGATCATCATATAGAAGCATAAATGTGATGGAAAGAAAGCATAAACATTCAATTTGATGGTGTTACCAGGAAAAAAAATTTCTAATAAGCATACCACATGAGTCCCAAAATTATAGATGCAACATGTCTTTGATTTCACTGAAAAAGTTTGTACATAAGATCCACACTGCAAATAACAACTATACAACATCTAAAAAGACTTGAGTTGGAGTACATATAGAAAATAGAGAATATTCTACCTCATTGGGTAGGAATATGATCCAAAATACTTCATAAATGCACCATGTGAGTCATTTCCTAATTTTTAGGGAAGTTAGAAACAATCCCCCCAAATTTAGCTAATAACTAGGAGTCTTTGTCTTCTTGATTAATTACATGATTCCTCAATAATGAAGGGAAAAAATAGACTCCCTTATCCACAAAAAATCTCATGGGCCATATGTAACCTCGAGATTTGGACCAATTTTCATTGACACCTGTCCAGAAATAATCCAAGACAGAAGCGTCGCGGAGCACATAGAAGCATCACACTTTTTAGCAGAAGCATTGCGCCACTTTGAGGGAATTTTTAGGTGGCTTTAAGGCATCTTCCTACTAATATAAATATTGGGGAAGATATCCCTGGATGTCCTCTATCCAACCCAATCTTGAAACTGAAAAAAAAATCCCCTGCAAGACCTCCAAAACTCCATTTTTCCAAGATTATTCCAGAAGCGCCACGCATAGGGAAAAACAGTGGTGGAAGCATGAAAAATAGGGTGTTTTTTGGGTTTTTCTCCAAAACTGGGAGGTGTCATGAAAAACCAAGACCATATCTGGAATGTAGACTCCAAAATCAATCCAACCACGTAGATAAAATCTCATTTGGAGCTTCTTAGGAAAAGCGCCATGCAACTGTGTGACACTTCTGCAAAGTTGAAATTTCCAGAATTTGCCAAAACTTTCTGCAAACATAGGGCTCAAAGATGAATCAATATCTCTCTAACCATAACGTTTTTTTCAAAAATGAGAGATTTTTTTGTTCTTTGGTATGTTATGAACAAAAAACTCCTCCATTTTTCCAAAATACTTTCCCATGTGCTCATAATCCAAGTTTGAAATTGGTCACTAAAAATTGTAGAAGTGTAGTGTGCCCTCAACAAAAGCGTAGCGTGGTCTTTGAGAGGGATTTTGGAGGCCTTCCCAGAGGATTTTCAGGCTGAAAGTGATATGGTTGGAAATATTGGGATGTCGGATACACAATGGAGTCATCAAGCACTGCAAACCCCTGTTCCAAGCCCCTGAAAAAATTACTTGAAGAAAACATGTCCAAAAGTGAAAAAAATGACCTGGAGCAATTGTATGTTGGGAATTTCTCTCAAATCATTATACATATGCGGATTTTTTTGTTCTTTGGTCTATTATTGACAAAAACCTCTTTCATTTTTGTTCAAAATCATCTTCATTGCTTCATAAAGTAAATTTGAAGTAGGAATTTCCTTGTGTGCAATATAAACCCTAACAAATGACCTTTTGATGAATTGTAAAGCATTGATCTCCTTCATATGAGTTGGCTCATATATGGAATGATAACCTCCCTTGTTGTACTTTCTCTTCTCACCTTCCATGATATTTTTCAGCAAAGAAATCCCTAGCTTAATCTGAAGGAAAGGGAGGGTGAAAATTGGGAAAACAAAGGAGAGTGATGCATTAAGTTTAGGGACAAAGATGAGAGGGATTGGGTTAGGAAAAAATCCCTAAAAAATTGGGGAAGTAGGATGGTGAGTTAGCAACACAATTCAAGTGAAATTTTTGAAAATGGATATGGGAAAGAGGGAAAAAAGGTTAAAATACAGAGTTAACCCAGTTTTCTCTACAAAAGCGTAGTGAGAACTAGGGTTTGAGTGAAAATGGTAGCAATGAGAGGTATGAATGAAATGCAGTGATTTGGTAAGGTGTATGAGTTATGTTTGAAGTTTATTAGGTGATGAAACTAGGGGTTTTCCAACTGAAGCAAGCCAAACATCAATGAAACCAAAAATGTAGTTGAAAACCCTAGAAGAGGGAATCCACCCTTTGCTAAATAAATTCACTTGAAAGAGAGTTGAGGAGCGTTTACTTACTGGCTTGGAAGCATTTGAAATTTGTGAAATGTTGAGTTGGCCCTTCTCATTTCTCCTTTGGATTTATTTTCTAATTTCTAACTTCCATGATGGTGGCAATGGTGATGACATGACTCCCATGTAGATTTTGATGACATGAACAAATTATAACACCTCAAATGTAATCCTATACCATGACCTAGATAATGGTATATTAACTGATTCATTACCATAGATACTTAAATGAATGAAATGACCAAGGACTTCTACCAAATAAACCTGAAAGAGTGTATTTGATCACTGAAACATTTAAACACTAAAATTGGCTCCAGTCGGGGATGGAATCTCCTTTAGGAGGTGTCAATAACATCGTAGACCAGGTAGCCTCATCCATTGGGCAATGGAGTCAAAAATAAAACACTAGACACTAAAATGACTAACTAAAACAAAGACTGACTTTGACTCAAAAAATTGACTACTGAATGAACTTACTTATGACAGCATACTATCGAGATCTTAGGGCCTTTACCTTGGGCTTCAAATCCCAATGATAACCGCCCCCCTACTGAAGATATATATACATTCATGTGACATGATCCCCTCAATGTAACCAATCTATCAAATGGCTACTTACTTGAATCTTTCTCACACTTTCCTTAAGCAGAAAAAAAGAAAGAATAGATAGGAAACTCAAGGTGTCCACTGAACATGTATTCATGATTCATAAATACAAGAAGGTTCATCTTCCCATATGGTTGCAACAATTTGACCAAAGGATCATGAAAATCATGAAAAATTCCATTAAAATTTTCACCCAGAACTTCATGATCATTATCAAAATGAATGAGTGCATCTTTGTTAACTAAATCTTCCTTCATATCATTTCCAAAACAAAACTCTGAATGTCCATGAAAGGTTTCAATAGGAGCAATCATATCATTATGCACAAACAAAGATTTTTTATCATTCAAATCTGCAGTGAGACATTTTGGGACAACAACTTGTATATCCAAAAGTTGTTTTTCATTCTTTGTATGCACATCCTCGTGACAGCCTTCAAGTATAATAGCCATACCATGTATATCTGGACTTTTATTTTTTGGATCAAACAATTCTGATGTAGTCTCATTAGATAATTTTTTTTTAAGACTATAATCTTGCTTCTTATGATGGAAAAAAAACTCTGAAACCTGATCCTCTTGCAACTGTGGAATTTTGTATACATGAATTAGTTCACTACTTGCATCTTGATCACACAACAACTGAGAAACTGGCTACAAATTTTCACTTATCTCTCGAGAAAGGACATGGATATCTACATCAGGTTCTTGATTGATTTCATATTCAAGTAAAAGATAAACTGTTGATGGTTGTAAGTTTTCCACATGTTATAAATCCTCGTGATCATCATGACAACTAACCTAAGAAGAGAGTTCAAAAATTGCCTCTAACATATCCTCATCATCCATAAATTCTAGATCCTCATCAATACTTTCAAGATACTGAATGAAACCCTCAAAATGATCACAACAATTTTGTACCAACAACAAAGATGGATAATACGCTTTATAATTTTCAAATAAAACTTAATGAAAATCCTTTAAATAACATATAATAGTTGGTCTCAACCATTAATACCATGTTCGTTCTTTGTCTTCCAGATTATCCATAAATATATTCATTCATAAATCCTCAGAAAACTTAACTTTAAGTCTACGTACATGCATATGAAACTTGATCAAGTGCAAGGCAGCAAAGATCATGGGAAGATAAGATAACCAATCAACACGAGGCATATGATTTGGAAAGAAAGGAATATGAGACCGATCCATAGGATCATACTTGGCATTTCTTCTTACAGTTGAATCCATCTTGAAAACAATGAAGTCACCAAAACGTTCTTGAAGCTACCAATTTTTTAATAGTGGAGTCGACATGAAAACTCTAAGCTTTTGGATTCTTCGACACTAGAGTCACCGCATGAAAGATGCACAACCTTCTTATGCCCAACCAATGTTCACCATCAAAAGTCAGAGCTAATATTTTTCGTTCTTTCCTAGGAAAGATTTAACCTTTGCTCCTTGACAACGGTGCCAAAAATGTTATCACTTCCTCTGTTTCCCAAGGTTGAGAATGGAGACTGAAGGAGGTAACCTAAAACCAATATTTAGATTTGGTAGCTAGCCCTACGAAACCAAATAGGGCTCTCTAAATGTCACTTTTGCAGTTAATCAGGTGACTGGAAATGTAATGATCTTAGGCTAAATATAAGTTCAGTCAATTAGGGTTTTGTTTGAATTTTTCTAGATAGGAATGTCAGTCAAGGAACTAGGTCTACGTTTTAGGTCTAATTTCAAAGGTACAACTACAGAGATGAATATGAGGCCAGGTAGGTATACTTAAGAACATACTTAAATTATCATTATGTATAGGGTTTGAAAAGAAAAATAGTGTTAGAATGAGCATGATACATGAGTTCATTTATCAGAAGAGGTAAAAAAAATCATGAAAATCTTATAAAACAGAGCACAAAAAGAAAGAATTATGTTCATAGACTCATAATATAATCATATAGGAGCATACATGTGATGGAAAGAAGGCATAAACATTCATATTTATGGTTCTACTGAGAAAAAATAATGATAATTGTTGCACAGTATTTTATCACCGTCCCTGAAATCCCCATCTCGAATATTGGAGGACTATTTCAGTGACTTATGTGTATTTTCATACCTTGCTAAAAGTGTCATTGCATCCCTTGGCATGTCAAGAACATTTCCTATGTTGATCATTCCTGAAGCAGGCTCTGAAAAACATATGATTTTGGGTTGGCGTTGGTAGGCAGTTATGGCCTCGCGATCATTGGTGCTCTGTCTCAATGGGGCACCCGCGCTGAGCTGTTTTTGGAAATTTTTTTAAAATAGAAACAAAGTTTCCATGCCTAACTACTTCGTGAGCAAATTCATCATGGTTTTTTCGACTAAAAAATGTCAAATTCCTCCCTTTGGATTCTTGTTTCCTACAATTGAGCAAATCCCCAAAGGATAAGACCTCTCTTCCACCTTATGAGGGATCGCAAACCACCTCCTCCTCTCCTATAATACTTCCTTCTCACATATTTTCAGCTAGTTGAACAATCCTTACTATAGCTGGTGTGAAGAATAAGCCAAAGAGGAATCCATTGTCGAGAGAGATTTTAGGCCCATTGCCTCACTAAGTCTGATCCCCAACGAATTCTTGAGACGCACTTGATTGAACCCGTCGAAGGAGGCTACAATGTCAAGGCATTAAGGTTGTAAACTTCTTTTCTCTATCATTAATACAGGACTTGTTTTTTGGTTCCAATTTTGTGTTCAATCACACGCAAAATTTTTGATTCTCCTTGACCAATCAAATAGCTATAAATGAAAGTATGTTTTCATATGTTGTCACCGTTCACTTGATCCTTGTGCAGGTACACGAACATTATCACTAAAGGACTGCGACGTGTGAAGACAAAGATCAGCGAATCGCTGCTGCAAACTACAGCAAAAGAGTTGGACCAAGGTAGGTCATCTATCCCAAATCGTTTTCATTTATAAGCTAGGATTTCAAAAGTCCAGCTTGTTCCCTTGTTTCTAGACCCACTCTAGGGCTAGAGGGATCACCTCTGTCCACAAAGGGGATTTACCTGCTCAACAAGTTGGCGACCATACTGGGGATCAGTGTGTTTGTCGTCTCTCATTGTTCGTCTAGTGTTTTTCTTGTTTGTTTGACTTTGGTCATATTACCGCTTTTCTGCTTTGTTTTGCCTATTTGACTATTTTCATCCATCACATTCAATCTTAAGGTGTCAAGTCTGACCTTTGCTAAGTGGCCTTTTCCCTTTCCCATAAATATTGGCTCAGCGCTACTGTTGCTTGAACAATCGCGTCGATTGGCGCTTGTTGCCTTTGTCATAGGCGCGCCATCCTCTTTTTAGCATGGATTACAGCTTGACAGATGCGCAAAATCCTGTAGGTTAGGATTTTTTCCTTTTTTCTAAGTTTTGTCAGTTTCTCTTGCCTCTGGGTTGGATTCTTCTCTTTCAATTGGTCCACTGGAATTTCTTTGATTCTCTTGTCTCGTTCTTCTCATTTGATTGCCCTCATTTGATTAGTGAAGTTTGTCATCCTAGGGTTTCTGGGTGTCTCCTATCGCTTGTTAGGCTACCTCCTCATTAAACCTTATGAGTTTAGTTTGAGTCAGTTTGGTCTTTATCTTTTCAGCTTGTTGATTGATTGTTTTAGCTTTTCTTTCGGTTCTACGTGTCATTGGATCATTGAATGATCATATTGGTGTTCATTTAGCTCTCCATCTATGATCTTGAGCATAGATTATGTTGCTCACTGAATCGGTTTAAAGCCCTTTTTTTTGCTTGAAGGAGTGCATTTTTTTTTAGTGTGCTTGATATTCGTGTTGGATCGATCTCTTTGTTTTAGATCGTTTCCTTTGAATTTCTCGAAACTAGTGTCTATTTTGTCTTTTAGTATAGTAGTGTATTTTTCCTTTCGTTCATCTTAAAGGACCAAATTTCCATTCTTTCTCTTTGTTTGAAAATGCAAAACGTTCTTTTGCATTAGTAGCTTTTAGTGAACAAGGAAAGAGCTTTTCGTTTTCTGCTTTGGTTGTCTTAGATGCATTAGGAAAATTTCTTTTTGTATTCGATTGTTTGCTGCTTCGTTATGAACTACTATCCCTCTCTTAGCTAGTTGTTCATCGAATTGGAATGATTTTCTTTCGCATATAGTTTTGCATTAAGGATTCGATATTACATTCGGTAAGGCCTTGAAACTGCAACATTAATTCATGATCAACTTTAAAATGAACTCAATCAACCTAAGGAAGCATTTAAATCTAACGCTCATATTTAGAGGTCTAGGCTAGTGACATGTTACGGCGTCGTTAAACCTAGTAGTTTTCGTTCACCATTTGGCAGTAGATAACACTAGCACGGACTTGTACTCCCCATACCATTGAGTATATAAAGGGAGACCCTCATAGGTTTCAATCCTTTATCCATAGGAAGTCGAGTTTTCCACCCTATAACCGTGTTACACTGAACACAACATTTGGGGAGACTGCGTGCACGTACGTTAACTCCTTGGTCATTTCTCTTTCATTTGATCACCAAGGTGTATATTGCAGTTCACGAAAACTTGGTACACCCTCTTGCTTAGATCTCCTGAGTAGTCATTTTGGTCTTTTCGTGACTCTCTAAAATTTAAAAGATCATCGAGCACTTGTCCTTTTGCGCATGTTCAACCTGAAAGCGACTAGAGTCACCTTTTGCCTTTTTCTTGACCCTTAAAATATGAAAAATAAAAGTTTTGTTTCAGTGTCATAAAATCAATTTCTTACGATCACACGCCCATTAAATATATTTTCTTGGCTTGCCCTCAAGTAATTCCTTAGTTTTTGGTCTTGAAGCCTCGAATTGGTCATCTCGATTCTCTCTTGTTTTTTGAGACATAGTCACAGTGGCAGAACCACCGGTTTCATCACTCCCTTCATTACCTCTTAGTGGGGATCCTTCTCCTGCAGTTTCTTCGAGGGCACCTCAGCCTACTAGGCCTGTCGGTTACTAGCATTATATTCTTCCGAGTATCTTGCCTCTTGCTACCTGATCTCCTCTTGGGTTGGTTTTGGAAACTATGAAGACTATCCTCCTCTTACTTCGGAACCTTATTTACTTGCCACTACTCGTTGTCTTTTCGACAATAACATGGCTTCATCCGACATGGATTCTTCGAGTCCCATTAGTGGTGAAGAGATTTATGTTTCTACAGGATATTATCAACTCCCTTGGGAGAATTTTCCATATGTCTCAAGTCAACCTTCCTCTCTCCCACCAGGTTATTGTTCGTTGAGTCAACTTATTTCTGGTGCTACACCATTGTATCAGAACCCGATCTGGACAAGTACATCGACTCCCTCGAAGAGGTCATTTTTAACCATATCGGGTGCCTCACCTTCGACTCACATGACGTGGACGGTTGTTACATCTATCCCAAACCAACCCACTGTATATGTGGCTTCATCCGCACCATCTGTTAGTGTGGTTCAGTAACTACTGCCATCTTTTGTTGTGCGTCGGTCGATTCATGTCACTTCCACGATACCTGTTGGGCCCGCCGTGGGTGGATCACAACATCACGTTTCGGGAATCCAACCTACTGTTAGTGCACTTGTCTCTTATAATCCAATTCCTGAAGGTTTGACGTACAATCAGTACATGTTGGCCATTCAGCAGCAGAATTACACCCCTCAGGGTTCTCAGTAGCTGCAAGCTCCTATAAATACTCCACATCATTACGATGAGTACGGGAATCCCGTCTATTTGCCTCTGATTAACCCCAACCAGTTCACGTACCTACCGGGACAACCCTATGGTCCACAAGGACAACCCTTTCAGGTACAATCTTCGGTCCAACAGGGACAACCCTATGGTCCACAGGGACAACCTTATGGTCCACAAGGACAGCCCTTTCAGGGACAACCTTCGGTCCAACAAGGACAACCCTACGGTCACGCTAGTCAACCTTATGTTCAACAAGGAGCATCTTATGTTCCCCAGGGGCAAATATATCCATCACAGGGAGACAGCACCAGCCTTACGTTCAGCAAGGCCTAAATTTTGTACAACAAGGTCAACCCTCTACTGCTCAGTCAGTTCAACATGTTCTTCAGGGTCAACCTGGCTCATCCCAACCATCGGGCCAACCTCTTCCACAAAGGCAACCCGGTGGCTCTCAACATCCATGCCAGCCACCGCAGGGACAGCCTATTCATCCACAACATCCGAGTCAACCTCTACACTAGGGGCAACCCGTCTAGCCTCAGGGCGCTACCTACATTCCTCAAGGTCAATCTCAGGTGGTATATAGTGCGCCCCAAGGCATTGCTTACATTCCTCAAGGTCAATCTCAGGTGGTATACAGTGCGCCTCAAGGCATTGTTTATACTCCTCGAGGTCAAACTCAAGTGTTATATAATGCACCTCAAGGCACTGCTCACATTCCGCAACAAAATCCATATGTTGCTCAGATAAAACCTCAGTGGTTCGCTTAGAATCAATATCATGGTCCTCAACCCGTGTATGGGAAGAATTATCAAGCTAATAACCCCTATGTAAAAATTCCTCCAGGACATAACATATAGGGGTAGAATTTGTCCCAACCTAGTTGGAATCCCAATATTGGTCTTTATCAACGGCTTGCAATGCCTTTCAATCCAAAATTTCCCTTCCTTTCTATGTTGGAACTACCCAATATTTCGAAGTTGACAAATGATCCTATCCTTCATAATCCGTATTGGTCTCTAGTTCCAACTAAAATCCCTGGCGATTGTCCCAAATTTGAGGGCAAGTCCAGAGAAGACCCCCAGGCACATGTTATGATGTACCATATTTGGTGCTCCTCTAACTCTTGGGTTGACGATTCCATTCGACTACGTCTTTTCCAAAGGACTCTCACTAATGCCACTGCCAAGTGGTACATTGAACTCTCTTGCGGCGTCTTCCAAGATTTCAATTCTCTAGCCATAGCATTTCTCACGCATTTTCAGTTACCAATTTGGTATGAAACTGGGACACACCTCCTCACATCCTTGAAACAGGATCGAGCTACCCATATCTCTGATCATATTCATGAATGGAGGCGACGTCATCGTTTGATCAAGTTTGAGATTCCTGATCAACTTCTAAATGATTGGTTCACTACCTCTTTTGTTGCTCTGATTGCTAAGGAAATTTCTATGGGGGCATGTTTTACTGAGGAACAAGCCATCGCTCATGCCCAGTACCTTGATCTCATGTACTCTCAGTCCGGCACATTGTATGAACTCTTTCCTGATGCCCCACACCTTGGAAATTCCAAAGCACTGGCGACGCCATCTATCGATAGTATCATAGGTTCTGTGTCTCAAACTTCTCAGAAGTCTTCTCCAAATCTTGCGAAGAAAAAATCTACTCATTCCATTGATACTGCTTCTCAACTACCTTTGAATTCAGGTAAAACTGCAGAAGTGAATGTCGTCCAGCCCAATCCGGTGGATAAAACTTCCAAGGGTAAGAAGAGGGGTAAAGGTAAGGCCAAATCCGATACCCCGAAATAGGATTCTCCGAAACCCAGTACTGATGATGGTTCAAAACGAAAACCAAAGTACCCTTGTTTGATTTGTGACGAAGAGAATTACACCAAGGACTATCCATGATGAGCCGAGGTGAGTCGACTGCTCAAGAGCACCCAAGGCACTCTAGTTGTTCTTAAAGAACCATTCCCATCATAGAAAACTCAGATGGTGAAGCAACCTCAGTCCTCCGCCTCGTTTAGCTCTCAGGTTTTCATGATGAACAGTCCTGCACCTGTCTCTATTGCCACCCGATCAAAAGATTATACTGAACTGCATCAGCAAGCAGGAAAGGAAATTGTTGATGGTCCTCCTCCCCCACCGGCTTCTGGCCCTCTTCATATCGAAAGGCCCAGTATTGAGCCCGTTGTACGACCACCTTCCAAAGGTTTTGTTAGCCATCAGTAATTTTTGATTGAGAAAATGATGGCTAAAAATAAGTCCTAAGCCTTCAAGAGATTGTTTTCATAAAAAAATTCTCATTCTTGAAGTATTTTTGTGTTGATTGTACTTTGCAAGTAATCTTCACTGTTGTTTCACTAAAAAGAAAAACCACCAAGTGAAACTTGTTGCCCCTTTCAAAATCGTTCCCTAAACAACCCCTTCTTTATCATTTCATTCACCCATTTTGGCCCTTTTTATCCTCCATTTACCTCTGAAAAACCCCTTTTTCCCACCATTTTTCCCTTCAAAGCTAATAAATTACCTTTATCAGTTTTGAAACCTCCTTTTCCCTCCTATCGGAACCCCTAAAAAGCCTAAAAACCCAAATTTTTAGGCTAAAAACCCATTCTTCAAAACAAACAGGCCTTAAGCCCCTTTGGTTTTTTAGCCCCCTGCCCCCTCCTCCATACAACCTGTCCCTGCGACTGGGTGCCTAAACCTTCAACCCCTTCATCGCATCGGCCTGTCCTTTTATAAGCCCGTTGTTTACTTACATTTTTCTCCTGATGCAATAAGCCCCTTTTCCATCGGTTCCTGGTCACATACCCCTCCACGTGACCATACCCCGGAGCCTGTGTTAAACCCCCATTGCATCGAAACTCCCGCAAAAACCTACCTTTCCTTCATCCTTCACGACCTCCGATAATGATCCCCCGATGAAATCTCAGTCGTAGATATATATGATCTAACGGTCCGCATTAAACCCGATAACCCAACTTCAACAGGGCCTAACTTCCACCACATGAAGCGCATGTCCAATCGCACGCTGCCACTTGTTTCCCACTTGCTCTCCACCCGTGCAGTTTCTCCATCGCGCCCGATCCGCATCGTCGGATCGCATTCCCCTCATCCGACGGTTGTGGCGGCATATTGCAAAAATTTTGTGCCCAAGGTTTAACACTTAAAAATAATGTGATACCAGCGGTATCGAAAAAGCCACATGGTGAACGATGAATGGAATTACATTTCCTCCGAGAAAAACCATTTACCGCCCGAGGGTCGTGCGATAACAACTCGTGGTATTGTGAAAACCATTTTTTGCCCAGATCGCGCCAAATAAAATTTAAACTGCATTTTCGCCTGTTTTTCTCCTTAGGACTCCTCCGCCTGCATAATCACCCTTCCTCTGCATCGCTACTCCGCTTCGCCCAGCCTCTAAAAGCAGTTTGACCTCTAAAATGCAGGATTTATCTAAATGTTTGTTTTATGTTGCAGGTTTCACGGAAAATGAGTTGTAAAGCCATCCCACAGTCATGATAAAATGACAAAGGGCCAAGGATGACGATCCTCAGGCAAGAATTCACATAGAAAAGGGAATCCACAGGGTTCAAAATCATGATTTGACCCATGCCTCATGAGAATTGGTTATGCCATGAAACCCTCGACGTACCCATGCACCTGTACACCAGCACACGCAATGATGAAGGATTAAGGAATATCAATGAGCATCAATTAATTGAAGAATCAGAGCATAATAAAAGGATTAAAGTTGTTAAACATGGATAAATAGATAGGCACAATCAATAAAATTCGAATAGGGTCTAAAAGGCTTAAAGCTAAACAGAGAGCCTAATCAGGCGTAAACACAAATATTAAAGTAAATCGGTGTTTTAAAGGAAATAAAAGAAGACAAAACAATGAAGGACACCTCAATGCCACATCAGATGGGCTAATTGAATCCCCAACCATTAAATGGCCACCTGCAAATTTACTTTTGCAAAAGAATACACAATGAATGCACGGTCAGAGATCTTTTGCCAAAGACAGCTCAGAATTTACGATCAGTCTACCAAAGCCCCCAAAGTCAACAATAGTAACTAAGGTTGATGAAACTTAATGTAAAAATCATTAAAACAGAGATGAGCACTCGAAATATTCTCCCTTAGACCTCCCAAAAGTCAAAGCACCATTACTCTATATTAATTTAACTAATGAACCCTTCTTACACTCCACCCCCTCATTCTTCTATAAATATTGTTGTAGAAGACATTATAGAGGTTGGCCTCTGGATATCTATTGCATGTAAATAGCTTTCTGAAGCTGCTGTAGCTCTGTTAGTAATTGAATACACATAAGCTGAGATGAGAAGCTTGAAGTTGTAGAGACCCACTGGACTTGAAGATTGTAACTGGTTTGAACATCAAATACAAATAGCTGATTTATGGTATCCTGGTATATGTCAATGGTGATGTGTTTCTCACTGTAATTTTCATTTTATTTATGTTTCCATTCCGTCCACTTTTCTCTGATAAAGAACAGCAAATATAGATTAGGATTTACTTCTGAAGTACCCTAAATCTCACTGAAAATCTTTATCCTTTATGTTTTCTGTTGATTGTTAATTCATAGGTAATTCAATAGATTATAACTAGTGAAGTGTTGGTAAGCCCATATTTCATTATTACAACTTGAGATATTGTCTTTGAATGTTCTTGATAAGTTTGCTAATTAAAGATTGAGTTAGAGAAGTCTATGGTTAGCCCTGTCCTCTGGTTCCTTCTCCAACAGTTGCTTTGAAAAGTTCCCTTAAAAGTATGTTGAAAGCAGGCTAGTTTCAAAGTACTTACCTGATCTTAGACTAATTTTTTTGTTTATCATGAATGTTTTCCTTTTGAATATGTTGAAAGCAGGCTATGTTAAAAGTATTTACTTGATCTTAAGCTATTCTATGTTTTAAAAAATTTTCCCTTAAAAGTATGTTGAAAGCAGGCTAGTTTCAAAGTACTTACCTGATCTTAGATTACTTTGTGTTCTCCCTTAAGTGCATGCCCAAAAGCATGATAGTTTCAAAGTACTTACTTGAACTTAGGTTGTTCTTTGTTTTCTTCATGTGTTTTATTTCTTTCACTTCATTTCTTATTGTTTCAGCTCATAAAATCAACTTAAAGAGATCCTTTGACATAGATGACTTGCCCCATGGACCACTCTTGAACCTTGTTGTGCAATTAAATCCTCTTATGACTCCATAGCCCAATGGATTGATACTGCTCCTTGCCTATCTTATTAGCTGAACCATTCCTTCACCTACTCACACCTTCACCCTTCATAAAGACTTCCTTCATCTTCATTATACCATTTCCCAACCAAAACAAACAAAAACTTTGTTCTTCATAACTAGCCTAAAATCACATTTCAAGCCTTAAAGATCATATCTTTAAACACATATATAGAGAGATCCCTCTCTGAAACTAGGATGGCTAGGTCTTCAGATTCCAAAGTGGTTTTTATGTAGGCTCTGCAGCATTTGTACTTGCCAATATTGCAAACTATGGAGACCTAACATACTGGCGACCATACTGGGGAGATTCTAAGTAAAATCCTTAAAACAAGACACTCACTATTCAGTATGGAATGAATAGCTTTCTTCAAGCACTACCAAGCATGTTGGTAATCATGATAGGACTTGTTTGAATCAGTGGCAATATAAGTACTTCTTATGATTCTTACAGACCCTTATCAAACCTTGGAGAAATCATCTACTAAGCCACAGAGTAACTATGTTTGTCTCATCACCGTAGCTAAGTGTTAAAACAGATTTAGGACACTCTCATAACCCACGGGGCTGTAAAACCTCAAAAAACCCAAAAATATTTCAGATTGGTATTCAAACCTATTAATGGTGGTGGACCATAAAACATTTTACCTTCTAAAGCTAAAAATTTCCACCTGGTGACTCCACAATCCTGAAATAGACCTAAATACTCCACTGCGAAACCCATTTATATCATAAACATCATACAAACTCACTTAAGGAAATTGTGAGAAGTTAAGTTTCCTTGTTCAAAAGATCAGTAGGCCTAACAAATATTGTCATATTTGGGTAAACTTTTCTTATCATTGGATTTGAAAACACAGCATAGTGGCTTCTAGAAGAGTTCATACTAGAGCCCATCCCAACCCAAACCCTCCTGAGATATTTGATAATCCAGAAAGTATACTTAGGAAATCTCCTAAGTCTAAAACTTCAATTGTTGTTAGGCCAGTCCATAGAGCTAATTTTGTTCCTGAAAACCTTGCAGCTCTACAAGATTTGCAATGTCACTTAAGAAACCCATTCAGAACTAGGTCACTTGATGATATAGATCAGATAGATTTTGAGTCTCCATCTTCATCCCAAGATAGAGGTGAACATCTTGGTAACAGAGAAACTACCCCTCCTGAATTCCATTTCATTCATAATTTTGGTTTCTCTCATCCTAGATCTGCTCAACAGTCTCTTGCTGATCCATCCACTTCTGTTATCCATACACCCACTATTCAAACCACCCCATTTCGCCAACCACCCCCTATCTTACATCCTCCACCTGTAAACCCCCCAGTTTTTCCACAACCTCCTATCATGGCAACATGGTATGCTCCTATAGTCCTTCCTTTACCTTTAGTCAATCTGCCACAGGACTATCAGTCCAAGATACCATTATATGATGCCAGTGGTGCCACTACTACTTCACAACATGTGGATAAGATGAATGAATATTTTGATAGAAATGAGATTGATGATGAAACTGTCAAACTCAGATTTTTTGCTCAAATTTTAGGGGGAGAAGCAAGAAAATGGTTTAAAAGCTTAACCCCTAATAGTATAAATGACCTCCAAACCCTCCATCAGTCATTCCTAAACAAATGGGAAGTCAGAAAAAACCCTCTCCAAATACTTTCAGATTACAACAACCTCAAAAGAAACACTGGGGAAAGTGTTCAAAATTATTGCACTAGATTCAATAGTGTTTATAATGCCCTTCCCCCAGAATTGAAACCTCCACAAGGCTCAGCCTTGGCAAAATTTCCTGAAGGATTTGATCCTAAAATGGCCTATCAGCTAAGAGAAAGAAACCCCTTTACTTTGGAAGACATGCAAAAGGGAGCTTTAGCTGTGGAAGTAAATCTGATTGAAAAAAGAGCTAGGATGAGGAATGAAAAGAAAGTATCATTTAGGGAGGAGGCTGCACCCTCCACATATAGCTCAAAAATGGAAAGAATGATGAAGGAAATCATGAAGAAAATGAGCATACTTAAGAGAGCACAATCCAGGGAAAATCAATCAGCTCCCCAAAACAGAAATCAATCTCAAAATCAAAATTAGAACTTTAGGAGAAATCAACCTCAAAACAGACAAAGAGAGGATGATCAGCAGATCAGACCTCCGTTCCAAGAAAATTATGTTAAGGAGGATGACGAAACCAATGAACAAAGAGAGGATAATCAACATATTAGACCTCCTTTCCAAGAAAATTATGTTAAGGAGGATGAAGAAACCAATGAACAAACAGAGGATGACAACATGAATATGTTGGGAGTAAGTAATGATGATTCTGATCTCATTTATGAAAGTAAACAAGGTCTATATACACCTTATGATGACAGAGGACCACGAACTGATTACTATGAACAATACTCTGAAAATTCCATCATAGGATCACCTAAACAGTATGACCTCAGAAGCAAGAAGAATCAAGAAAATCTCAGGAACAAAACCTCTGATAAATCTGCCAAAAACGGCCCTAAAAATACACCCAAAAAGACAATTGAAAATCACAAAACAGTGGCTGTAAATTCTGATTTAAACAAAGAAAAAAACACTCAATCCAGTCAAAAACAGAGTGTTAACCCCAGTAGCACTAGCACATCAGCTAATGCTCCTAAAAAAACCAATCTAATTGTTGTAAATAACAAAAATCAACAAGCTGATTTTCTTGATGAAATAGTGACTAAAAAAGTTGAACTAAACATGTTAAAGAACCAGATTCCCTTCAGCCTAGAGAATGAAATATCCAAAATCAAAATATTTGTCTCGCTCACTGAATTGATCACTCAAAATTTATATAGGGGTCAAATTTTGAAAGCTTTGAACATAGAAGATGTTCATGACACAGTCAACTTAAATGATGATACCCCAGAGCTAATTTTTGGACCAAAAATTGAAGGAAAATTTCAAGAAGGAACAACCCCTCCTATCTACATCAGTTTAAACATTCATGACAATATCTTGCACAATGCCATGCTCGATTCAGGATCATCACACAATCTCATGCCTAAGGTTATAATGGAAATATTAGGCTTACAGGTAACTAGACCCTACAAATATTTATATTCCTTCGATTCAAGTAAGGTGAGATGCCTAGGCCTAATAAAAGATCTATGTGTTAATTTAGCCCAAATACCAGCCAAGAGTTTAGTAATGGACATTGTAGTGGCTGATATACCCCCCAAATATGGCATGCTTCTTTCTAGATCATGGGGTGCTAAGTTACAAGGCACAGTGCAGATGGATATGACTTATGCCACCATTCTTGTCTTCAATCAACCTAGAAGACTCTATAGGGAAACACACATGAAATATATGGTGAGTAACCAAGAAAGAGCAGATAATTCGCCTCTCTATTCCATCCACACTGACCTTGACTCTTTCATTCTTTTTAATGATGATATTCCTAAAGATCAAGAGCTAATCAGTGAAAAAACATCAAATGTTGTAATCACTTCACTGTCAAACATAGCTACAGCCATTGATGAGGATGAAAATAAAAGGAAAATTAAAAAACAATCTGCTGATTTAGAAATCCACAACAAACAGATGAGAGGTCTTGAGGTCCAAAACAGTCATAAAAATAACACAGATCATGAAAATCAAGAAGTAAAACCTCAAAACATTAAAAAACTTGAGGAACAAAATTCAGGAAAATCTAGTGTAGACCTTAGTTCATAACAGAATGATAAAAAATGTAGAGAGGACAGCAATGAAATGAATCATAAATCTGAAGACAGTCCACTTTGGAACATGAATTTTGATGGGTCTTGCACTAAAAATGATGTAGGATCTGGCATATGGTTACACAACACTCAAAACAATCATGGTGAGGGGCATTCCTACAGATTAAACTTTCAATGTACTTGTTGATTATATCGTTCACCCTCTAACATTTTGATAAAGGTCATAAGGAGCATATTACCTGATAGCATTTAAATGGCTAAGAGTTCAAAGTCTGTGAGGGAGAAATACAATTAAGATGAGTCATATGCGAAAAGATGGTAGGTGCATTTTATAATGAAGCAGTAATATGCTAAAGGCTTAAATCTAAATTACGTGAAATTATAAGAGGCACAAAGGAAACAGATATAAGGCGGAGCCCGCATATACTTTATACATGCACAGAAAGGAGTTTGCAAGTACAATTTCGGGGGGGTCACAAATGAGAGGGATAAGGCGGAGCTCCCCCCCCCCTGAAATCCTGATGACGTGTCAATGCGTATGACACGAGGCGAGCGCTTTACGAAGAAAAGGGTATGGGCTTTAGAAGCTATCACGGAATCCACTTCACGTCCTTCGAGGGCCAGGTTCTAAGGTGCAGTTGTCACCACGACATAAAGGTAAGGTAATTTTTTAGGACACCCAATACCGAGGCCAGTACCGACATTTAACCTGACACGCGGTATTCACCTAACAAGAGTCTCACACCCAATCCCGTTATGTCGCGTGTCCCATAGTCGGCGTCCTTATGACGTCAGCCCTATTCATTTTACCCCGCCTTCTTTTCCCAAGCTGCCTCGGGCCTGTATAACTGTCTTCCATTTTTTACTGTGGTAAAATACTCCGGTTTTTCGACTACTGTATAAGCAAAAGTGGGCACCCAGTACCAGGTCTGCCTGGTCGTTGTCAGTACCCCTACATCGCTTTCCCTAGCAATTTTCTACTTCGCAGGTATTCCATCCCTTTCATTCCATCTTGTTTCCTTTTGATTGTGTTTTGGGTTTGTATGATGGTCATGGGTAAGGTCACCACCAAGAAAACAGAGCCCGAAACTCCCCAAGCCCGTGAGTCCAGGGCTGTCCCAGGACTTGAACCGTTCATAGACTTGCAAGCCGACATTCATGACCCGCAATACGCATTTCCCATTAGTAGCGTCAAGCCTGAACTTTTTAGGAAGCATGTGGAAAATAAAGATAGGTTCCGGGTCGTTTTGTCTGGTCTGTATCATCAAATAACCACCGCAGTATACCCAGTGGTCGAATTCATCTGTTGGCTCTGAGATGCTTATGATGAACGTCGGGGCATGTTCCTCTCAGCTCAGGGGAACAAAATATTCACTATCTCTCCCGAAATCATCAGAAAAGCCCTTCATTTTCCTACCAGTTCAAACTATGTCAGTTTTAGTGAAATAACGCTGACTCCTCAATTTGAAAAGCTACCATGGAGGAAACAAAGAGATTTCATCGCCTCCATAACCGACTCCCATTTCACAACCTTTCCCATTGCAGACTCAGTGCCCCTGAGCTTATTCAAGGAAGACGTCCAGCCTATCCTTGCTCTTATCGCGGATCTCCTAGGTGTGGAAGGTTTTGGGCAAGCCTCCAAAGGATGCATAGCTTTTCTATGTTTAATGTCTCAACCCGGGGTTGTTCTAGATATTCCTGGTTTTATGACCTCCACCATTCAGACTCAGTTCCAGGAGCTCTCAGACAAGGGTCATTTTTACTTTTGTTCTATGGTCTTTTATCTTTTCCTCTTCCAACATGCTGATAAATTTGAGGGTTTGGGTTTAGATAAGATTTACAAGATAAATTCTCAACCGAGACCAATTTTTTACTGGAGTCTCGCAACCCATCAGTTGGAAAACGGGGTGGGCTACTCAAGGTTCCTAAATGATTTCATTCCCATAGCTTATACCATTATCCATGACTCTCTTCCGCCTAGGGTTTTTCTTGAACTGAGGAAACGGTTACAGTATAGTGAAGCTCAAAGCATTGGGGACTAGTATATGTGATAATTAAACTGAAATCCGGGTTTATGGAGCCGAAGTCTATCCCTATCAATTGCCAGTTTTTCCTGCCCAGTGGATTTACGCTTTGGAATACCTCCGCGAGACCTTAAAAGTTGACCAACTTCACTTCCTCCCTACAAAGAAGGGGTTTATCCTCAAGCTCCCCACAACCATTGGCCCCTTCGTTGTTAATTCAAGGCACACCCTTCCTGTGGTGGAAAATTTGCTTCAAGACATGGATTTGAGACAAGGGAAAGCTTCGCCCTACGATCCGAAGGGCATCATTTCTAACAGACGGAAGAAGAATAAATCAAGCCTTTATATGCATGAAACAAGGCCTTTCATCGAATGGTGAGCTAATCTTGAAAACTGGCCTTTGCTTTCGAAAATGGAGACCGATTCATCTACGACGGGGGAAAAGTAGATACCGCTTCAACCAGAGAAGCTGGTAAGGAATAGGTGGAGGAGGCGGGTGCATCAAGAGAGGGTGCTCCCCATTTCAAGAGACAAAGAACAGGGACCAGTGAAGCAGAGGTTATTGGAGATGAAATGTTGCTCCAGGATGAAATACCGTATGGAAATCCCGACAGGGGAAAAGCAGGAATCAAGGTGCTACGGGATATTACTACCTCTTCTGACTTCTTAGAATTTTCACAAGCCATTACAGTCAACAGCTCTCAAGGTACGAGCGAGGTCATGACGAGGAATAGAGCAATCAGAGATAAGCAACGGTCCGAGCTAGAAGGGTATGTTGAAAAATACCACACCAGGTTTTCATCTGTGATGAATTTGGATACTAAGAAACTAGTAATGGCTATGACCGAGGCCGTTTTGAACCCAGAAGCTAGTACCACCAGCTACAGGGCATTGGAGATAGCAATCGATATGTCACAGGTTCTGGCAATTGACAAATGCAACTTATTTTAGTGCTTCGGCGACATGCTTAAGGATGAAGTGATGCGGTTCTCCATTACCCTGAGAAAATTGCAGAGTAAAAATAGCCAAGTACTAGAGAATTTCAAAAAAGAGAAGATCAATTCCCGCGCACTCATGAACGACATATGCACTCTCCAGGACGTGATAAAAGGGAAAGAAAAAGGTGTACCAAACCCCCAGAGTCATCTTATTGAGGATTTGCAGAAACAGGTTGTAGCCTTGAAAAGTAAAATAAATATACCGGGTTCTCATCATGTGCAGATAGCTGAGCTAGTTCAGGAAGAAAAGGACAAGGCAAGCTTGGTTGGTTCTCTCGCTAAGGATAAGGAGGAGAAAGAAAATATTGTAGGAGAGATGGCCATTCTACAAGGAAATATGAACACATTGCAGATAACTTGGGACACTCATACATGTGCTCCACCAACTGCAGAAGGGACTAGCTCACTTTCTGAACAGCTGACCACAGCACTGGCCACATTCGATGCAATGGAAAAACAAGTCTCGACAGCGCGTCAAAGGATCAGTGAGCTGGAACCCCTCCTTGTCGAGAATGCTAAGAAGATTAACGCTATGCAAAAAGAAATCAAGGAGGGGAAATAGGAAAAGGTGCAGCATGAAAAAACCATAAACGAGCTCACAAGTCACATAAAAGGAAATATTACCCTCCTGGAGGCCAGGCGATTGATCTGGGCTGAGATCATCACAGAGGTGAAAAAGCGTTGGGCATTTCTAAATGTGGTCGAGGAAATGAAGTCGGTTGTGCTCCTTCTCAGAAGGAAGCTTCACGAAGGAAATATCGATGCATTCAGTAGAGTTCAAAGCGCAAAAACGTATATTTCTTTCTTGAAAGAACTAAAACCATAGGACGTGGTAAATTAGGGAATCGAAAGCAAGTTCAAGGAAGCCGCGAAGTGCCAAAAGGTAATAGAAAAAGATTCTGCTCGTGGCATAGCCTTGAATGCTTTAGACAAAGTGGCGGCCAGTTTAGAACGGTTCGAGATGTATTGGGCTGAGATAACATCCGCGGGACTCCCATCATGCTGGGAGCCCACGCACGCCTTACGACAGCCGTTACCAGTGTACAAGGTCAGTCTGAAAGAGGTAATGAATCAAACCAATATACCTTCTGAGAAATCCACTCGGCTCAAACCTGAAACTATAGGTACCATCCTCGGTAAAGAGTTTGCACTCCTGCACCAAGTGAAACATAGAATTCTTGTCGATGCAAACTATGATGAACTTACAGAGGCTTACATCAGAGCAGAAGGTTTCACAGCAATGCCCGAACCTGCAGTAGACACCTGGCAGAGGTGCACAAATTATGCCAGCAAGGTAGCTAGCTCTTCAGCAACCGTCCCGCCGCCTGCGTCAGCCACTGCTTCGACCCCTTCTCATCAGTGAAGATTGTTAACTCATGTTTTGGCCCCCGTGGCCTTTAGTTTTTACTTTTATTTTTACTTTCAAGTTCTGAGTGGAATTCATATTTAACTCTTGCATTTACTTTCTGTTGGAACAGTTTTTATATTTTTTTTGAAACGGCCATGAGCCTAATTGTAAATGATGAGAAGCGTTCTCCCTCATCATGAATTTTGTTATTTTTTATTAAGACCTGAAACTGCTCACTAGCACGCGAAGAAGATATTTTCCCAAAATATCTTCCCGCTTATGTTCTTGTAATTCTATATAAGCAGTAAACTGAGGTGGAAAAAAGGTTCCAGATTTTCAGAAGAACACACCTATAAAGAACTCTGTATGCAATTTTTGTTGAAATTTTGATATAAAAGTTGAAGAGCTCATTAGGTTTCGGTGATAAGGAGTTTCATCTTTATTGGGGATTCTGGTCTTAATACTTCACAGTCTATAACTCTCTCTCCTGTGTTTTATAGCTTAAATGTTCATTTCGTTTACATTCACATTTCCTGTATCTTGTTCTGGAATGCGAGTGCTCATATGTCTTGGTATGAATTTATCATTGTCGATACTCATGCTAAAACTTGTCTAGCGCTTTAAATATGGCTCAGGCATGATATGTTGTTTCACCTTTCACTTCTACCATAATTCTTCCGGTATTAGCAGCGATGAAATGCTATCTTTAAAATTTATTTTCATGTATGGATTCTTGTTACTATATAAGCCCAGTACATGTTGATATTCATTTCTAGATCTCGGTTCTGTTACAGCTAGTATCCTCCCCATTTTCTTACACGGTTATCTTCATCTGATTATTTACCTCTGTGAACCATTTTTAGAATTCAACCCCCTTTACAGAAATTTGTCTTAAAATTGTTAGATACATTTTATATCAAAGTTCACACAATATTACTTTTGTTGTGCTTAAATTTGAGAGTCTCGGTTCCATTTTAACCAAACCTTCTTGTTTGATATATGATAGCATGAGAGCCCTTTTCTTGAAACCCTTTACAAGTTGGACTATACGCTCTTTGCTAATTAAGATGTCCTAGGCACTGGTCTTTGACAACTCAAGGCTGTCTCTAGGAGTTACAACATCTTTCTGGCGCCGTTGTCGGGGATACAAAGTTGATAAAAGATAAATCCCTGGGCCTCGACAAAATCTTTATTCACTCTTCAGAACAGGTGAGAAAGAAGAGTTGAGATTTGTAGATCCCTCACCTTGGCGACTCCACTGTCAATTATAAGATAAACCTATTTGTAGTCCTAGCTTCCCGAAATCCACATCTGAGGTCAGATACATCTCAGTCGAAGACACCCTCGGTGTCTGACCCAGAGAATATTTTACATAAGAGGGGTTGGAGGGAAAGATAGTCAGTTCATACATAGATTCCTAAATTCTATTTGGAATATTCTCCATCCTCCTCTTCCCAAATAGCCCAAGATCAAGGCCCTGATTCCACTGTGGGAAACCTTGATTACTTTGCAGATAATCCTTCCTTGGGAAACATCAAGTCAAAGACGAAGTTGAATCAGTAGATACCACCAGCTTCTTTCTTCATCCCACTCCTGAAGCTGAAGAAGTAAAGGAAGTCACAAAAGTGTCTGCTATTAATAGTCCAAATTTCTCATCAGCACCCCAAGCCTCTCTTCAATACATACCAATTGTTATACATACTTCTCTTCCACCGACTCCTCTCACTCATCATATTCTCCCACCACCTCCACAACCCCCAATGGCTGTCCCGGGCTTCTTGCTAAACAAATATGCCCCCCTGGCATTACCTTGGGTCTTAAATGATATGCCTCGGGATTATCTGAAAATCTTGCCTCGTTTCAATGGGGAAAATGAGATCGAAGCTCAAAAACATCTTGAAGTTTTTTGTGCCTTTGCAGAAAACCTTAACTTTGAACATCTAGATGTAGTCTTGAGACTGTTTGTTCAATCTCTGGATGGAGAAGCCAGAAAATGTTTTAAGACCTTGGGAGACCGTTCCATCACTAATTGGACAGAGATGGAAAATGCTTTCATCAGAAAATGGGAAGAGAAAAAATACCATGGATATTGTCTCACCAAGTTCAATGCACTCAAAAAAATTCATAATGAGGGAGTGCCAGAGTTCATTAAGAGGTTCAAAAAATTATACTCAAGCCTTCCAGCTGAAATGAAACCTCATCAGACAGCTGCTAAAGTAGTGTTTGTAGTAGCTTTCGATTCAGAATTTGGGTTCTCTCTAAGAGAAAGAAAGTCTGCCACCCTAGATGATGCCCAGACTGATGCACTAGAGCTGGAGGCTAATTTCTCTTCCACAAGGAATTCAAAAGGGAGATCAAATCAGGATGCCAAAAGAAGAGGGAAGGAAGAAGTATCTACATCTGGCCAAGACAGAGAAATAGCTGAAAGTAAAATTGAAGAGATGAATAAAATGATTAAAAATATTTCAAGCACGCTGTTGAAGCTTGAACTTGAAGCCAAGAATTCATCCTCTAAAACATTCCAGAATGTTCCGAACAGGGGTTAAAATCCACAATATATAAATCCACCCCTGAAAATACTGCAAAGAGAGCGGAAAGAACAGCAAGACCAGGTACCACACCCACTGTACCTGGAAGGTCAAATGGATGGCCCCACTGAAGACACTGCTTATGAACAAGATGATCCATATCTTTCTTATTCGAATAGTGATGAAGTCGAGTGTCCTTTGCAAGAAGGTGATGGAATGGGGATTCCATTACAAGAAGAAGAAGAAAAGGCTAAAGTTACTGAAGATCCAGAGATCGACGACTACTGCAAGCAGTTCGTTGATTTCATGCAAACAAAGTTCAATAGAAAATATGATCTCAGATCTTCCAGAAAAAGAACTCGTACCCAAGATCAGGAGGAAGAGGTGCCTAAGAAAGAAACAACTATGCAGAAGGAGACAACGGTGCAAAAGGTCACGGATAAAGGTAAGAGGCCTCTAAACAAACCTTTACAGTCTAATGATCAAGTTCCTTCCTCTTCAAAGGTAGCCACTCCTCCTAATACTAACTTTGTGTTGAAAGAAGCCCAGCCTTTAGTTGAAAACAAAGAGTCAAAAGAAAATATAACAGAGAAGTCCTCCTCAGTCTTCAATCTGCAAAAAGAACTTGATAAAGTCAAGATCCCAAACCCCTTAACTGAACTATTAAAGCAACCAGCCTATCAGTCCCAGGTCTCCTCCTTTATGCTTCCCTTAGAATCAGCCCCCATTCCGGACAGTCTCAACCTCCAAGAAGAAAGGCCCATGGTCATGTTTGGCCCCCACGTTGAAGAATTAGATGCCTCTAATCCTCCTTTTTATGTGTCATTACTGATCCATGATTTGTTATTGCATAACTGTATGTTGGATTCGGGAGCATCCCATAATCTCTTGCCTCTGTCAGTCATGGAACAACTGGGATTGCAAATCACTCGTCCATACAAGGATCTTTATTCTTTTGATTCCAAAATGGTTAAGTGTCTGGGTATGATCAAGGACTTGGTAGTCAATTTGGCTCAAATCCCATCCAAGAGTGTGGTGATGGATATAGTAGTTGCTGACATCCCAACACGTTTTGGGATGTTGTTTTCAAGGTCTTGGGTAACCAAAATTGGAGGTTCAATCAAACTGGACTTGACTTATGCTACTATCCCTCTATTTGGAGGGCAGGAAAGGAGGCTGTATAGGGAGACGAGATTTGTAAATATGGTTACAAAGGTTGATAACTCTATTAATTCACCTGTGTACAGTAAAGAAGGGGATTTCTCATGTCTGATGTTGGAGGAAGATCCATACTATGCTCAAGAGCCATCATTCTGCCAGATTAACACTGAACAACCCTCAAAGAATTAGGAAGCAGGAGTCTGCACACTACACTTTGATGGAGCAAATTCCAGAGAAGGAAATGGAGTTGGGGTGCTACTGATTTCTCCTACAGGCCAATGGGTTCCATTATCTTTCAAATTAGAGTATGAAGCTACGAATAATGTAGCTGAATACGAAGCACTACTCTTGGGATTACAAACAGCTAGAAGCATGAACATCCAAAGTCTAAAGGTTCTGGGAGATTCAGAACTAGTGGTAAGGCAAGTGAAAAATTAGTGCCAGACCAAACACTTGCGGCTAAGGGCCTATAGGAATGAGGTATGGGATCTAGTGGAAAAAAAATTCTTGGCTTTTAACATTCATTTTATGCCTAGAGAGCAGAACAGGATGGAAAACTCCTTGGCTATGGCTGCTAGTACCTTTCGGCCACCTCAAAACCCCCTCCTAAGATACGAAATTGAGGTTCGTTATCGACCTTCAATTCCTGACAATATCAAACATTGGCACGTGTTTGAGGATGAAGATCAAGTAAAGAGATTCATGCAGACAGTTGGAGAATTCTCCAACATGGAGATAGATGCTTGTGAAGAGGAAGAAACTGGAGACCTTTCTCAAAACAAATGGGAGGAAAAGGTGGTTGGTCATAAAGTGTTGTAACTAAAGGGAAATGTTATACCTAGAGGGCTGGTGCCTCTAGAAAGGTTGTTTGACAAAAAAGATGTCCCACTGCAGCCAAACAAAGTGGTAGAAGAAAATCAGATAGAAGACCTGAATCTTGGTACCGATGCTGATCCCAAAATTGTGAAGTTGTCCAAGAAAGTTCCGGAAGAATATAAAGAGCACTACCAGAAGCTATTCCAGTCATACAAGGATGTTTTTTCATGGTATTATCAAGACCTAAAGACGTTCGATATCAGCATCATGCAACATAAGATTCCCCTAAAAGGAGATGCGAAGACACATAAGCAGAAGCTCAGACAGATTAACCCTCTACTACTTCCTTCCATAGAGAAGGAAATCAGGAAGTTATTAAAAGCCAAGATCATCGTGCCGCTGAGATACTCTAAGTGGGTGGCCAATCTGGTCCCATTACTGAAAAATAAAGGAGAGATAAGGTTATGTGTTGATTTCCAGAATTTAAACAGAGCATCCTTAAAGGATAACTACCCATTTCCCAAGATGGATCACATTTTGCAGAAGGTAGTAGGAGCTTCACGGATGTCAATGATGGATGGTTTCTCTGGATACAATCAGGTGGTCGTGCTCCCAGAAGATCAAAATAAAACTGCCTTCACCACACGCTGGGGTACATTCATGTATGCAAGGATGCCTTTCGGACTGGTCAATGCAGGGGCTACTTTCCAAAGGGCCATGGATATTTCCTTTGTTGGGGAGCAAGATAAGTTCGTGGTGGTATATCTCAATGATATCACTGTATTCTCAAAGAACGATGCAGAGCATATTGAACACTTGCGCAGGAATTTTGAGAAGTGCCGAAGGTATGGTCTCTCTCTCAACCCTCAGAAATCATTGTTTGCATTAGAAGAAGGCAAGCTTTTGGGACACATTGTGACCAAATATGGGGTGAAAATTGATCCCAAAAGGGTAGAGGTTATAAACGGCATATCTTTCCCCGGAAATAAAAAAGAGGTTCAGGTGTTCCTTGGGCGCATTAACTTTCTGAGAAGGTTTAACCCAAACTATGAAGAGATAGTTCGGCATATAACTGACATGCTCAAGAAAAATAACGAGGTGAATTGGTCTCCTGAGTTACGAGAAGCCTTCAGCAGAATCAAAAATTCCTTTGCAGAGGCCCCAGTGCTGGCTGGACCAGACTATGCTAAGCCTTTTATGATTTTTTCATTTGCATCACCTCATACAGTGGCAAGAGTTTTATTGCAGAAGAATGAGGAGGGATACGAGCAACCTATTGCTTTCTTCAGCCAGGTGCTCCATGATGCTGAATTGAAATACAACATACTAGAAAAGCAAGCTTATGCCTTGGTGAAGTCTCTCAAGGCATTTCGAATGTATGTTCTACAGTCACCCATCACTGATTTTGTGCGCACAGCAGCTGTGAAGGATATATTGATCCAAGGAGATAGTGAGAGAAAAAGGGGCAAATGGATTGCGAAAATACAAGAATATGAGCTGGAAATACGCCCCACCAAGTTAATCAAAGGACAGGGATTAGCTAAAATCCTGTCAGAATCAAATTTCCAGGCTCTGGGCATAAATCTTTCTATGAAAGTAAACAAAGAACCTGAAAACACAGATGAATGGTGTGGAATAGAAACGGCTACTCAAAATACTCACATGAATTATCTCCTCAGTCCCTGGTATAAGGAAATTGTCGAATATCTTTTGACTCTCAGATGCCCCCCTAGCTGTGATAAAGTTAAATACAAAACATTGAGGCTGAAGTCACAAAAATTCGTGGTTTCCAATGCCAAGTTGTACTGGCGAGACCCTTCTGGTATCCTACCCCTGTGCCTTACAGAAAATGAGGTGGAAGAAATAATGGCTGAGTTTCATGAAGGTATCTGTGGAGGGCACTATAGCTGGAGAGCTACCGCCCATAAAATCTTGAAAGTTGGTTTCTTCTGGCCCAAGCTCTTTGGAGATGTTTTTCCTCGGGTCAAAGCCTGTGAAAAGTGCCAAAAATTCGCAGAAAAGCAGAAGTTTTCACCTCTGCCCATGATCCATGTACATATAGACGAACCGTTCCAGCAATGTGGGATTGACTTTATTGGTGAAATTCACCCTGCGTCAAGTGGACAGCACAAATGAAAATTAACAGCCACATATTATTTCACAAAATGGGTGGAGGCTATACCTGCAAGGAATGCAACAGATATCGTGGTGATAAATTTTACGGAAGAAAACATTATATCCAAATTCGGCTGCCCTGCCAAGATAGTTACTGACAATGCCCAGGCCTTTAAATCTGCTAAGTTCGTCAGCTTCTATCAGCAATATAACATTGCATTGGGACATTCCACCGCCTACTATCCACAAGGGAATGGTTTAGCAGAGTCTTCTAATAAAACTCTGGTGAGAGCACTGAATAAATCCATTAATGAAAACCAGAAGAATTGGGACTCTCAGCTAAAATTCGCTCTATGGGCAAACAGGATCACCAGTAAGAGATCAACGGGGAAATCTCCATATGAATTGGTATATGGAAGAGCAGCGGTCTTTCCCATACAATTGGCTTTACCAGTAGCGAGGTTCATGCAGGAAAACCAAGAAGAGTCTAATGATATTACCAGGAGGATGAACCAGCTGGTGGAGTTGGAAGAAACACGAAATCAAGTGAATCAGAGGTTGACCGAGTATTAGGAGAAGACTAAGGACATGTTTGATCAGCATGCCAAGGAAAAAAAGATGCAGGTTGGGAATTTAGTACTCAGATGGGATATTCGAAGAGCAGAGAATGGGAAGCATGGTAAATTTGATCCGTTATGGTTTGGCCCCTTCAAAATCATCGAACAAGGAGGAAATAACACTTTCAAGCTGGAGAATTTGCAGGGTGACTTGCTTGACGCCCCTATAAATGGTCAATTCCTAAAACCCTTCTTCCAGTTCTGAAATAGGCCGAGAGGGCCTGATGTATTATACTGTACATTAGTTAGCCACTTTTATGTTTTTTTTTAATGACGTTTGTTGTGAAGAATCATGAAGAGAAAAAGAAAGGTGCAAATGAGCCGTGTCTACATAAAAGGGTTAACAGGTGGTCTGCGAAGTTCTCAACACGTCCGAGAATGAACGAGTCATCCCCAGGTGGAGCCAATGTTGATTATATCGTTCACCCTCTAACATTTTGATAAAGGTCATAAGGAGCATATTACCTGATAGCATTTAAATGGCTAAGAGTTCAAAGTCTGTGAGGGAGAAATACAATTAAGATGAGTCATATGCGAAAATATGGTAGGTGAATTTTATAATGAAGCGGTAATATGCTAAAGGCTTAAATATAAATTACGTGAAAGTGTAAGAGGCACAAATGAAACAGATATAAGGTGGAGCCCGCATATACTTTATACATGTACAGAAAGGAGTTTGCAAGTGCAATTACGGGGGGGTCACAAACGAGAGGGATAAGGCAGAGCTCCCCCCCCACCCCCGAAATCTTGATGACGTGTCAAGGCGTATGACACGAGGCGAGCACTTTACGGAGAAAAGGGTATGGGCTTTAGAAGCTATCACGGAATCCACTTCGCGTCCTTCGAGGGCGAGGTTCTAAGGTGCAGCTGTCACCAATACATAAAGGTAAGGTAAGTTTTTAGGACACACGGTACCGAGGCTAGTACCACCATTTAATCCGACACGCGGTATTCACCTAACAAGAGTCTCACACCCAATCCCATTATGCTATGTGTCCCACAGTCGACGTCCTTATGACGTCAACCCTATTCATTTTACCCGCCTTCTTTTCCCAAGCTGCCTCGGGCCTGTATAATTGTCTTCCGTCTTTTACTGTGGTAAAATACTCTGGCTTTTCGACTACTGTATAAGAAAAAGTGGGCGCCTAGTACCAGGTCTTCCCGGTCGTTGTCAATACCCCTGCGTCGCTTTCCCGAGCAATTTTCTACTTCGCAGGTATTCCATCCCTTTCATTCCATCTCGTTTCCTTTTGATTGTGTTTTGGGTTTGTATGATGGTCATGGGTAAGGTCACCACCAAGAAAACAGAGCCCAAAACTCCCCAAGCCCGTGATTCCAGGGCTATCCCAGGACCTGAACCATTCATAGACTTGCAAGCCAACATTCGTGACCCGCAATACCCATTTCCCATTAGCAGCGTCAAGCCTAAACTTTTTAGGAAGCATGTGGAAAATAAAGATAGGTTTCGGGTCATTTTGTCTGGTATGTATCATCAAATAACCCCCCCCCCCCTAGTATACCCAGTGGTCGAATTCATTTGTTGGCTCCGAGATGCTTACGATGAACGTCGAGGCATGTTCCTCTTAGCTCAGGGGAACAAAATATTCACTATCTCTCCTGAAATCATCATAAAAGCCCTTCGTTTTCCTACCAGTTCAAACTATGTCAGTTTTAGTGAAATAACCTAAATCCTCAATTTTCAAAGCTACCATGGAGGCAACAGAGCGATTTCATCGCCTCAATAACCGACTCCCATTTCACAACCCTCCCCACTGCAGACTCGGTGACGCTGAGCTTATTCAAAGAAGACGTCCAGCCTATCCTTGCTCTTATCGCGAGTCTCCTAGGTGTGGAAGGTTTTGGGCAAGCCTCCAAAGGATGCATAGCTTTTCTATGGTTAATGTCTCAACCCGGGGTTGTTCTAGATATTCCTGGTTTTATGGCCTCCACCATTCAGACTCAGTTCCAAGAGCTTTCAGACACGGGTCGTTTTCACTTTTTTTCTATGGTCTTTTATCTTTTCCTCTTCCAGCATGCTGATAAATTTGAGGGTTTGGGTTTAGATAAGATTTACAAGATAAATTCTCAACAGAGACCAATTTTTGATTGGAGTCTTGCAACCCATCAATTGGCAAACAGGGTGGGCTACTCAAGGTTCCTAAATGATTTCATGCCCATAGCTTATACCATTATCCATGACTCTCTTCTGCCTAAAGTTTTTCCTGAACTGAGGAAATGGTTACTGTACAGTGAAGCTCAAAGCACTGGGGACTGGTATCTATTTGGTAATTACACTGAAATCCGGGTTTATGGAGCCGAATTCTATCCCTATCAACTGCCAGTTTTTCCTGCCCGGCGGATTTATGCTTTGGAATACCTCCACCAGACCTTAAAAGTTGACCAACTTCACTTCCTCCCTGCAAAGAAGGGGTTTATCCTAAAGCTCCCCACAACCATTGGCCTCTTCGTTGTTAATTCAAGGCACGCCCTTCTTGTGGTGGAAAAGTTGCTTCAAGACATGGATTTGTGACAAGGGAAAGCTTGGCCCTATGATCCGAAGGGCATCATTTCTAACAGACAGAAGAAGAATAAATAAACCCCTTATATGCATGAAATTTTTGAAGATTGCAACAAGAAACAGTGAAGGAGGCATCCTGAAACATCATTCCTGGTCCTAGTTGGAAAGTGATCACTTAAACTAGGTGGGGCCCACACAGGGGATTTTTGTCGCAAAGTATATTTTTAGACTATGTGTATTTTTAGACATGTCGATCATATTCCATGAGTTGCAGGATGCTATTTGTGGATGGTTGGTCAAGTTGGAAAAATAGATGGACTTCTATCATATTGGGTGGAATCTATTTTTAGATTGCCAGTCTAAAAATAGATATGTCGAATATTATTAGCTCTTAATAATAATTGGACTCTAAACATTATCTTATTCTCTTGAAGCACTTCAGTTAAGTGCACAGATGTGGCACGGGAGTTGACAAAAGGAATTACACTGTTCCTGAGGGTTTACTGGAGCTATTGCATGGAGACTTCAGTTAGAACTCATGTGACAAAGTTTGGTGGAGTTATTGAGGTAGTTGGTGGAGTTGTATTTAGTTTAACTCATTTAGACTCAGTTGAGCTAGTTGTATCTAGTCTAACTGATTGATACACTAGTGAGAGTGGTGTGAATTAATTAATTATTAATTCATTAATTATTAACTCATTAATCAACTAAATAATACATCAGTTAACTACAGTGCATGGACAGTTTCAGTGGAGACCAGTGGAGAGGTAGGTGAAAGAGCAGGTTGACTATCAGTTGTGACTATAGTGTTGCATGAGTTTGCACCACACATTGATGGAGATGCCAATGAGGATTGCGTGGTCAATATACGATGGATTCGAGTTCATTCAGAGTCATTCTTTAGTAGTGATTGCGCAATAGAGGTAGGTTAGCAGGTGGCAGAGATTGGAGCATGAGATTTGCTAGATCGGACCTGATTAGTGTGTAGAAATTGGAGATTGTACTGAGAGCTTGTGAGGAGCTTTGTATGATGATTTTTACATGATATCTATGACATATAATATACAAATAGTTGGCATTTTTTAGCTTTAATATTTCCCATAAATTACTGTGTTCATATGTGTGAATTTTTATGGTTTTAATGTGTGCATGCAATTGATTTTATTTCCGCAATTAATGATCAATGGTAGAAGAGATTTTGTATTGTGCATGAAGTCAAATAGTGTGTGATCAGGAGAATCTCGGATGTATAAAATATCAGTTATATAATTTCTACATGGTATCAGAGCGATATTGATCATTGGAGCAATTGAAAAGCATTGAAGCGGTTGAGTTTTGTGCTAGTGGAATTTGAAATTGCTACAGTGTTTTTCTTGGTGTCGAAGTTGAGCATTCATTGAAATGTCTTTCAGCGGATTGTGATTGGAGTATGCTGTTGAGGGCAGCTTGAATTATATTACATGGAAGGATAGGATGGAGGCAGTGCTGGAGGATAATGTGTTGAAGGAGTTCATAGATGTTGATATTCCTAAACTGGGTTCTAGCGATGTTGCCGCACTTGACGCATGGAAAAATAAGGTAGCAAGGTGTCGAAGAATTTTGTTGGAAGGTGTGAAGGATCACATAGTGTCCAGCCTTCATGGTAAAGCTTCTCCATTCTTGATGTGGAAAGCATTTACAGACTTGTTCCAAAGCAAGAGCGACCAGAGGAAGTTGGCGCTCAAGGATAAACTTAGGAAAATAAAAATGGAGAAGAATGACACTATTCCGGTATACTTGAAAAAGTTTGTCCACTGCAGGGATGAGCTTGGGAGTGTAGGAGTTAGTGTGGATGACGAGGACTTGGTGAGCTTGGGTATCCTTGGGCTTCTGAAGAGTTGGAATTCCTATCAGGACTCTGTCAATGGTCGGGAGAAACTGCCAGGAGGGGAGCGACTTTGGTCGGATCTTGTGCAAGAGGAGATAAGACGGGATACCAGGAATGGATCTTCATCAAATAATGATGATGAAGAGGATTGCGCTTTGGCTGCCAAAGCAAGGAAAGGAAAGGGGAAGAAAAATCCTTCTCAATCCGCTGTGAATGGAAAAGAGTGTGACATGTCCAAAGTGAAGTGTTTTCACTGTCACGAGCATGGGCATTTCGCCACGCATTGTCCACAGAAGAAGAAGAACAAGCAGGCTGTTGGAGCTACAGCTAGTGAGGCTCTTGCCTCGCAATTTGAGCTGGACTTCTCATTGATCGCATGTATGGTGTCTAGTGCATTAGGATCAGGGTGGTACTTTGATAGTGGTGCTTCCTTTCACATGACGGGAGATGTGAACCTTTTCAGTGACTTGGTGGAGAAAGATCTTCAGTTGCATGTTGAGTTGGGCGACAATGGACGATACAATGCGAACGGCATTGGTACCATTACCTTTCAGAGGGAGTCAGGTAAACTCATTCTTTTACAAGATGTAGTGCATGTTCCAGGTTTAAAGAAGAATTTAATCTCAGTAGCAATGTTAGAGGATAAAGGCTATGATGTTGTCTTTAGTGAAGGAAATTTTTTCCTTCAGTACAAAGCAACAGGACAAGTCAAGAAGGTTGGGATTCAAGCTAAGAATCTCTATAGACTTGAAGTAGATGGGATTTCTACGAAGCTTCCTATTTTTTGGAAGTGAAAGAAAGCCATGCAATTGATGCTTGAGAGGGAGCTATATTTGCATGCAGGTAAGAGTGAACCTCAGGGTGTGGAGCAGCCACAAGATGAGGATCATGGAGTGGAAGAAACCACTCATGCAGAGAAATTTTGTGCCAGATGGGCAGAGGGAGTGCATGCAGCTATACCACCGGGTGAGAGGTGGGGCGACATGCATGAGTAATCCCAAGAGGAAATTTATGGGCAGGATTCATTGAGATGGTGTGGATCTCATGAATTGAACCTGGCTACGAGGTACCCACAGAGCAGCAGTAGCATAATCAGCTGGATTGATGCAGGAAGATCAAAGTGACAGTGTCAGATATTAGAGCGCGGGTCAGAGTTGATAGCAAGTGAAAAGTGCATGGGTGCAGAGTTCAACAGCGCAGTGGTTCCTGAAGACATGTGCAGTTGGTACCAGCAGAAGTCGAAGACTTTGATGATAGATGTATTAGACTGATTGAGTTGTTTGGAGCCTATTCAGTTTCAGAAGTGTTGCAGCAAGAGTTGCAGGGCGAATGCATGGAGTTGCATGTCGCATGCAAAGATATTCCTTTCTTGTTGAGAGGGAGTGTTGAAGATTTCAACAAGAAACAGTGAAGGAGGCATCCTGAAACATCATTCTTGATCCTAGTTGGAAAGTGATCACCTAACCTAGGTGGGGCCCACACAGGTGATTTTTGTCGCAAAGTCTATTTTTAGACTATGTCTATTTTTAGACATGTCGATCATATTCTATGAGTTGCAGGATGTTATTTGTGGATGGTTGGTCAAGTTTTAAAAATAGATGGACTTCTATTTTTAGACATATTGGGCGGAATCTATTTTTAGATTGCCAGTCTAAAAATAGATATGTCGAATATTATTAGCTCTTAATAATATTTGGACTCTAAACATTATCTTATTCTCTTGGAGCACTTCAATTAAGTGCACAAATGTGGCACAGGAGCTGACAGAAGGAATTACACTATTCCTGAGGGTTTACTGGAGCTATTGCATGGAGACTTCAGTTAGAACTCATGTGACAGAGTTTGGTGGAGTTATTGAGGTAGTTGGTGTTGTATTTAGTTTAACTCAGTTAGACTCAGTTGAGCTAGTTGTATCTTGTCTAACTCATTGATACACTAGTGAGAGTGGTGTGAATTAATTATTAATTAATTCACTAATTATTAACTCGTTAATCAACTAAATAATACATCAGTTAACTACAGTGCATGGACAGTTTTAGTGGAGACCAGTGGAGAGGTAGGTGAAAGAACAGGTTGACTATCAGTTGTGACTATAGTGTTGCATGAGTTTGCACCACACATTGATAGATATGCCAATGAGGATTGCATGGTCAATATAGGATGGATTCGAGTTCATTCAAAGTCATTCTTCAGCAGTGATTGCGCAGTAGAGGCAGGCTAGTAGGTGGCAGAGATTGGAGCATGAGATTTGCTAGATCCAACCTGATTAGTGTGTAGTAATTGGAGATTGTACTGAGAGCTTGTGAGGAGATTTGTATGATGATTGTTACATGATCTCTATGACATATAATATACATATAGTTGGGGGTTTTCAGCTTTAATCTTTCCCATAAATTACTATGTTCATATGTGTGAATTTTTATGGTTTTAATGTGTGCATGCAATTGATTTTATTTCCGCAATTAATGATCAATGGTATAAGATATTCTGTATTGTGCATGAATTCAAATAGTGTGTGATCAGGAGAATCTCGGATGTATAACATATCAGTTATATAATTTCTACAGAAACAAGTTCTTTCATCAAATGGCGAGCTAATCTTGAAAACTAGCCTTTGCTTTCGCAGATAGAGACCGATTCATCTGCGACGGGGGAAAAAGCAGATACCGCTTCAACCATAGAAGTTGGTAAGGAACAGGTGGAGGAGGCGGGTGCATCAGGAGAGGGTGCTCCCCATTTCAAGAGACAAAGATCAGGTACCAGTGAAGCAGAGGTTATCGGAGATGAAATGTTGCTCCAGGATGAAATACAGTATGGAAAGCCCGATAGGGGCAAAGCAGGAATCAAGGTGCTACGGGATAGTACTACCTCTTCTGACTTCTCAGAATTTTCACAAGCCATTACAGTCAGCAGCTCTCAGGGTAAGAGCGAGGGCATGACGAGGAATAGAGCAATCAAAGATAAGCACCGGTCTGAGCTAGAAGGGTATGTTGAAAAATACCACACCAATTTTTCATCTGCAATTAATTTGGATATTGAGAAACTATTAATGGCTATGACTGAGGATGTTTTGAACCTAGAGGATGGTACCACCAGCTACAGGGCGTTGGAGATAACAATCGATATGTCACAGGTTCCGACAATTGACAAATGCAACTTATTTCAGTGCTTCGGTGACATGCTCAAGGATGAAGTGATGCGGCTCTCCATTACCCTGAGAAAATTGCAGAGTAAACATAGCCAAGTACTGGAGAATTTCAGAAAAGAGAATATCAATTCCCGTGCACTCATGAAAGACATACGCACTCTCCAGGACGTGATAAAATGGAAAGAAAAAGGTGTAGCAAACCCCCAGAGTCATCTTATTGAGGATTTGCAGAAACAGGTTGCAGCCTTGAAAAGTAAAATAAATATACCAGGTTCTCATCATGTGCAGATATTTGAGCTAGTTCAGGCAGAAAAAGACGAGGCAAGCTTGGTTGATTCTCTCGCTAAGGAGGAGGAGAAAGAAAATATTGTGAGATAGATGGCCATTCTACAAGGAAAGATGAACACATTGCAGATAACCTGGGACACTCATACATGCGCTCCACCCACTGCAAAAGGGACTAGCTCACTTTCTGAACAATTGATCACAGCACTGGCCACTGTCGATGCAATGGAAAAACAGGTCTCGACAGCACGTCAAAGTATCAGTGAGCTCGAAGCCCTCCTTTCCGAGAATGCCAAGAAGATTAACACTATGCAGAAAGAAATTGAGGAGGGGAGACAGGAAAAGGCGCAGCATGAAAAAACCATAAGCAAGCTCACAAGTCGCATAAAAAGAAATATTACCCTCCTGGACGCCAGGCGATTGATCTGGGCTGAGATCATCACAGAGGTGAAAAAGCGCTGGGCATTTCTAAATGTGGTCGAGGAAATGAAGTCGGTTGTGCTCCTTCTCAAAAGGAAGCGTCATGAAGGAAATACTGATGCATCCAGCAAAGTTCAAAGCGCAAAAACGTATATTTATTTCTTGAAAGAACTAAAACCAGAGGACGTGGTAAAGCAGGGAATCGAAAGCAGGTTCAAGGAAGCCGTGGAGTGCCAAAATTTAATAGAAAAATAGTCTTCTCGTGGCATAGCCTTGAATTCTTTAGAGAAAGTGGCGGCCAGTTTAGAACAATTCGAGATGGATTGGGCTGAGATAACATCTGCGGGACTCCCATCATGCTGGGATCCCACCCATGCCTTACTACAGCCGTTACCAATGTACGAGGTCAGTTTGAAAGAGGTAATGAATCAAACCAATATACCTTCTGATAAATCCACTCGACTCAAACCTGAAACTATAGTTACCGTCCTCGGTAAAGAGTCTGCACTCCTGCACCAAGCGAAACATATAATTCATGTCGATGCAAACTATGATGAACTTACAGAGGCTTACATCAGAGCAGAAGGTTTCATAATGATGCCCGAACCTGCAGTAGACACCTGGCAGAGGTGCAAAAATTATGCCAGCAAGTTAGCCAGCTCTTCAGCAACCGTCCTGCTGCCTGCGTCAACCACTGCTTCGACCCCTTCTCATCAATGAAGATTGTTAACTCATGTTTTGGCCCTTGTGGCCTTTAGTTTTTACTTTTATTTTTACTTTCAAGTTCTGAGTGGAATTCATATTTCACTTTTGCATTTACCTTCTGTTGGAACAGTTTTTATATTTTGTTTTGAAACGGCCATGATCCTAATTGTAAATGATGAGAAGCGTTCTCTCTCATCATGAATTTTGTTATTTTTTATTAAGACGTGAAACTGCTCACTAGCACGCGGAGAAGATATTTTCCCAAAATATTTTCCCGCCTATGTTCTTGTAATTCTATATAAGCAGTAAACTGAGATGGAAAAAATGTTTCAGATTTTCAGATGAACACACCTAGAAAGAACTCTATATGCAATTTTTGTTGAAATTTTGATATAAAAGTTGAAGAGCCCATTGGGTTTCGGTGATAAGGAGTTTCATCTTTATTGGGGATTCTGGTCTTAATACTTCACAGTCTGTAACTCTCTCTCCTATGTTTTATAGCTTAAATGTTCATTTCATTTACATTCACATTTCTTGTATCTTGTTCTGGAATGCGAGTGCTCACATGTCTTGGTATGAATTTATCATTGTCGATACTCATGCTAAAACTTTTCTAGCGCTTTAAATATGGCTCAGGCATGATATGTTGTTTCACCTTTCACTTCTACCATGATTCTTCCGGTATTAGCAGTGATGAAATGTTATCTTTAAAAGTTATTTTCATGTATGGATTATTGTTACTATATAAGCCCAGTACATGTTGATATTCATTTCTAGATCTTGGTTCTGTTACAGCTAGTATCCTCCCCATTTTCTTACACAGTTATCGTCATCTGATTATTTACCTCTGTGAACCATTTTTAGAATTCAGCCCCCTTTACAGAAAGTTGTCGTAAAATTGTAGATACATTTTATATCAAAGTTCGCACTTTTTCATTACAATATTACTTTTGTTGTGCTGAAATTTGAGAGTCTCGGTTCCATTTTAACCAAACCTTCTTTTTTGATATATGATAGCATGAGAGCCCTTTTCTTGACAACCTTTACAAGTTGGACTATGTTAGTTCCCAAATCCACCTCGGGCTGAAATAAGGCAGAAAAAGGACAACACCAAACCACGCTCAGCCTCGTAGCTAGCCCTACGAGGACAGGAGAGGGCTCTCTCCCGGTCAATCTCAATGAAAATATTCAAAGGGGCTTGAGATGACTAAAAAAACAACCGATCTTAGGCTAGATAAACAAATAGGAGGGTTTGATTTTGATTTTTAGGGGTTTTTGTTGGAAAAAGGGAAAAACAATTTTGGGCTTGGGGATGAGGCCAAATTCTTGCAGAGTTCAAGTTGGGGCAGGGTAGAAAATGACTTTGATGTCTTAGATTCAATGAATGGATAGAAAATACTGCTCAGGAGCTGAAGAGGGCAAGAGAGTGCAAGGATCCTCTTCAAACAGAGGAAAACCTATAAAACTAAACAAAATTTTAAGGCAGAGCATCAGCAAACTAATGAGTTCTACCTTAGTTACTCATTTGTCTAATTCAGAAGAAAAGAGAAGGAAAATGGCATACATATAACATTAATGAAACTTAAAATAACATGGAGAAAACATCATCAAAACTCAGAAGCCACAAGGATCCCAACAAGTGCTGCAAAACTCTGGTCTTTCCTTTGCCAAAAACTGAAAATGGATATACAATGAGGTGCCAAACTATTCCCAAGTATCCAACCAGTTCCACCTTTGAAAATGACTCATAAAATACATGATATAGACCAGCCCAAACCATTCCCATGCCTCTATGGGTCGAGCTCATCCTTCTAGGAGCTGTTTCAACCAATTCTAAACATGGATCTGAAATCTAGGCAGCCAAACAACTTGCCTCTATATGCTAGGGAACTTATCCATTCACTGAATTTTCACTTTTTAGTGAATGAATCCTCTATAACAAGTAGAAACATGCCAAATTTACGTCATAGCCACAAAATTATATCAAGATAGAACAATAATTACATCCAAAAGTGAAACTAGTCAAATTGGCCGAATTTTTGAGCTGAAAAGTGAAAATTGGGCAAAATTCCTCTATGCGCCGCGGCACTTTGAGCCTATTTTTGGGGCACTTCCTGAAGTCCCAATTGAGCTCATGATAGCTCGTTGGAAAGCCCTGGATGTCTGATATCCAACCCAAGTGGAATGTTTCAATTTGGAGTTCATTTTCCCCTCCAAAACGGCAATCTCCCAAGATTGGTTCCTGCTGGTGCAAAAAGTGGCAGAAAGGCCATTTTTGGAGTGTTTTTTACCTTTAAGACGACCCAGAACTTCATGAAATTTCTCAGCCATTCCTGAGCATGCATAATTAACCATAAAAACCCAAAAATATCAATTTTTCCTCCAGAAGATGTCACAATCATAAGTGCGCGTCGGGCGGAAAAACCTGTTTTGCAACCAAAATTTTCAAAAATGACAAAATGTTCTCCAAATTTGCTGAAATTTGGAGTGAAGGTCTCCCATCATGTCTCATGCTCAGCCAAGGAAGCTTCGGCCAATATTCGGAGTGGATCGGGCCTTTTCCGACGTTTCAGTGCTCTCCTCAACCTCGCCTTCAGGATCTTCATCCTGGCTCTGCAAACGTGTGTGTGGGCCCAATAGTGGTTCTTCATATGTCTGAGCATGTCCTTGTCCCTATTGGCCTTCGCCAAGAGCTTCTCCAGATGAATTTTGACTCTCGTAAGTCAAGTCTCTCGCTCAAATGGTGTCATGTCACCTGGTCTCTTACGGGCTAATTCCCTGTCTTCACGGATTCTCTGCAGCTCCATGAGTGTGTGCTGATCCTCCAGTTGTTTATTCCACTGCTCCAAGTAATTTATAACCCACTGAGCTCTCTGCAATTTCTCGTTCAGTGTGTCGATCTCAGCTTTTTCCTCCTGGATGATTTCTTTCAGCTTTGAGCTGGGAGAGCTCGAATCAACATCGATGAGTATAAAATCAGTGTCTTGGCCTCTTGAAGGGCCCTCATCGCGCATAGGCCTCTTGCCTCAGCGAACCAACTCCTGATGATGTTGAATCTGAGATATCATCTCACAATACCGAAAACATGAATGTTGCTTAAAGCATGTCATTGCAAGCAGGCAGGCCTGCAATTGAGCCAAAGAAGTGTGCTCCTCCCTGACGTGCCTACCACTTTTATGAGACCACCTCGGTACATTTAGCCCTGCGGTTGAGTCACTTTCCTGCTCATATCCCTGCTCATATCATGAATTTGTCTCTGACATAGTGCTAAAAACAAGGTGTTTTGACAAGTATATGTTGATATATGTATGGTGAAAATAAGAGTTTGTTTTTCAATACCAAGTGTGCCACATATATAATAAGGTGTTGTGGAGAAATATCACAGTGGGAAAAAATGACTGTCAAGTGAGATTTAAGTGTGAGGACAGTCACTGTTTGGGGGACTTAGGGATTTGGGGATTTATAAGTGATGTGGAGAAAGGGATAAGTATAGGGAATAAGAGGATTTGGGATAGTGAAATGGGAATGGAATGATATGAGTAGCTTAGGATGAAAGGGAATGGGAAAGGATATTGACAATAGTGTAACAGAGGTGGGAAACACAAGTGAAAATGGAATGAGAGTGTTTTGGCACCAAAGTCAAGTTTTGACACTCAATTTCAAGCCCTAGGAGCAAATTTTGATATGGATATAGGGTTATATTTTCACCATTTAAACTCTTTAATTCCTCCTTCCAAATAGCACCCAACAGGAGTTAAAATCAAATGGCAAGGGCGCACAACTTACTTGGATCAAAAGAGTTGAATCGTTTGAAGAATTTAGAAGCACTGATGAAATTTTGGGCTTGGAGGCTCTGTGCACCGCGCACAAGCCCAATGCGCCGCGCTCTGTGAGTGCGCCACACCCTTTGGAAAATGCACAATGTATTTTGGCTCTATGCGCCGCGCTGTGTGGGTGCACCGCGCTGATTTCAAACACACAATCTGCCCTTTAAACTCAGAGTTTCGTCCCTCCAAACTTCAACATCGACCTCTCTCTTGGATTTTCTGAAATCTCTCGATACAAATGGATTAATAACTTGGAGAAATATTTTATATAGACATGGTTTTAATTTTTGCTTCTCAATAACCCATTTTGTAATGTTTTTGACTTTGGCACTTTTTGCATTTAATACAACTCTGTCTTTTCGTTTCCTCACTGACTTTCTAAGCTTGAAATGATGTTTTCTTGGTTGATTTTTGCAGGGATGGTGGCATTGAACCTTGGAAAAGGATGACCAGAGTTTGCATGTGAAGTACTTCATGTCGGAAAGATACATATTTATTACAAAAACAAATTTGAAAATTTCTTCTTCAAAACAGATTTTTGAAGAAGAAACATCCTCGATCATATTTGACGATGAAAATCTTGAAATGAAAACTAATTGAAAACATCCTCATGTCCTGCGGGCATTGTTTAATATTTCTGAAGACCAAACCCTAGACCTAGAAACTAAAATGACTCTTTTTTGACCAAAATACCATCTATGATTGTAAATGACATGAACTCAAATTTGATGAATTTTGAGAAATTTGACCAACCCAGTAGGTACAAACATGAGGGAAAAATGAGAGAACAAAGCCCTTCCATCAGACAATGGCATGCCCCTAACGGAATGCAAATAAATGAGCGGAATGAGACACCTAAAAATGAAATGCAATAAGAGAAATGATCTCTGACGGAGGGATGTAAGGACCGACTCTAACATTGGCTCCAATGGGGATGGTAGCTCCTTGGAGGTGCCAAGAACGGCAGATATTTGGGAGAGAAGACCAGTGTTTTTGTCCATTGGGCTATGGAGTCCATTATTTTGAAAAAACAACTCGAGACTGTTGACTGAATTTATTTGACTGAAACTTTAACTCAAACTGACTCAACTTTTAAAACAGAAATGACTGAACCAAACCGACTGAACAGACTCAAACCAAAACTGAAATCCTTCTTCAGAATTATAGCCTTCACTTCGGGCCCTAGACTGAAGAAAAGACTACAGTGCACACTTACAATGAAATTGAAATACATGATATGTACAATGACAATATGATCAGCAGAAAACATCTTAGAAATGGTACCGCTTGAGCAGCCGACCATTGACCAGCCCTCCTGGACAGTCTTCACCATTCATCTCCTTCAAAAGAAAGGCGTTCTGACCTCAATATGCTGCAATCTTGAATGGACCTTTCCAGAGATTTAAAACTTACCGTGTTTACCTTTGTCCTCATTCCTAGCATCCCACTTCAGCACCACTTCCTCCAATTGGAATTTATCCACCTTCACTTTCCTGTCATAGATCTTTTTTATTCTCTCCTGCAACTTGAATGTGTTCTGGAAAACCTCTTCTCTCGTTTGCTGCAAATGAATCATCTGATTTATCCTTCTCTGCATATGGCTTTCTTCACTACCAGCTTCCTGAAGAAGCTTGACCACCGGAACAGCAAGTGAGGTAGGAAAGACCATATCCACTCCATAAACTAACTCGAAGGGGGACATACCAATGGACTTCTTTTGACTCACCCGATCAGCCCATAGCACATTTACCAGCTTCTTATGCCAACCCTTCTTATTTATGTCCAGCAACTTTTTAATGATGTTGACTAGAGATTTATTGGAAGATTCCGCCAAATCGTTGCCTTGAGGATGATAGGCGGTTGAATGTCCTAAAATAATTTTATACTTGCCACAAAACTCAATCATATTTCTTGATTTAAAAGTTGTTGCATTATCAGTGATCAATTTACTCAGGCAACCAAAACAAGACAAAATGTTGCTTTCAAGGAAAGAAATGATTACCGAATCGGTGGCTTGCCTTGTGGGAACTGTTTCAATCCATTTCGTAAAGTAATCGGTGGCTGTTAGAATCCATCTATGATGTCCTGAGGAAGGAGGATGGATCTCCCCAATGAAATCCAAACCCCACTGCTGAAAAGGGGCGCTTACCTCAATAGGCTTAAGTGGAAATGGCTGTAATTTCTGTCTTCCTTCGAAAATATGGCACTCATGGCAGCCTTTGACTGTTTTATACACATCAGCAAACAATGTCGGCCAATAGTACCCTGCTCTCAAAATCTTATTGGCAGTTGTTTTCCAAAAATGATGACCCCCGCAGTCTCCTTTACGGAAATCCTCCATTACCTTCTTTGCTTCTTCCTCCACCAAACAATTCAATAAAACACCACCTGGATCTTTCTAATAAAGTGTAGAATTCAAAATACAAAATTTTGCAGCCTTCAGTTTCAAAGTTCTACCTTTGTTTCTAGTCATGCCGGGCGGTGATGACAAATTTTGAAGAACATACACGATATCTGAATACCATGGGGAAGCAACAAACATTTCCGATACCTGAAGTGGCGAATTCTCCTCATCCTCATCAGACATAACAGCAATCAGATTTATGTCTAATGCGTGCAAATTCGATTCAGCCATAAGATTCGCCAGCCCCTGTCCCTTGATAAGCTTCGTGGGCCTTATTTCCACATCATATTCTAGCAAAGCTGCAATCCACTTGCCACGTCTTCCTTCCGGATCAGTCTCTACTAAAACATCTTTCACGGCAGCGTTAGGAACATAAGCCAAAATGTGGGAATGCAAAATGTATACTCGGATATACTTTAATGCTTTTACCAGTGCCAGAGCTTGTTTCTCAATGATGTTGTAATTCAAGGCTACGTCTCTAATAGTTCGACTGAAAAACGCTATGGGCTTCTCATGTCCATCTCTTTTCTGCATTAACACAGCTGCCATGGTATGCTCCGAAGCAAAGGAAAACAAAATAAAATCTTGGGTGTAATCCGGGCTGATTAACACCAGAGCTGAAGATAGTGCTAACTTCACTAAATTAAAGGACTTTACCGCCTCTTCAGTCCACTTCACTTGGCTGTCCTTTTTCAGCATATTTGTTATTTCTCTTAAATGTTCAGCAAGGTTAGGGACAAAACGGCGTAAAAAGTTCATCTTACCATTAAAAGACTGAATCTCCTTCTTATTCCTGGGAGGGTCAATTTGCTGAATTGCTTCAACACGTGCTGGATCAATACAAATGCCATCTTTGGAAATAATGTGACCAAGTAATTTGCCTTCATCCATGGAAAACAAGCTCTTTTTAGGATTAAGCGAGACACCATATTTTCTGCATTTTTGAAAAACAACTTTCAAGTGATACATATGCTCTTCATCTGAATTGGAAAAAACCGTCAAATCATCAAGGTATATAACAAGGAAAACATCTTTCTCATTCGCAAAATCCATGTCCATCGCCCGCTGGAAATTCGCACCAGCATTCTTCAAACCGAATGGCATCTTAGCATAGTGGAATGTCCCCCACGGAGTGGTGAATGATGTTTTGTCACGGTCGTCCTCATGGACCAAAATTTGGTTATATCCAGAATAACCGTCGAGTAGTGACATGCGAGATGCACCAACTACTCGCTGCAGTATATGATCCATCTTAGGCAATGGATAATTGTCCTTCAATGACACCTTGTTCAAATTTCTGAAATCAATACACAATCGAATCTCACCTGTCTTTTTCCGCACTGGCACTAAATTGGAAATCCAATCAGAAAATTTGATGGGAACAATGATTCCTGCTTTGTACAACCTGTTTACCTCCTTCTTAATCGATGGCAGTGACTTCGGATTGATTCTTCTTAGCTTTTTTCTGAAAGGCTTCTGATTAGGCTTGATTGGGATAGTGTGCTGAATTATATTGGTGTCATACGTCTTTAAATCTGAGTAATCCCAAGCGAAAGCATCAGAAAACGAAGACAACAAACTCACATATTTTGCTTTTACCTCTGGTGGTAATGATTTGGATAACTTCACCATTTTGGGGTCTTCAGCTGTTCCAATATTTACATCTTCAACTCCTTTTTCAGTCGGTCGCAAGGTTGGTTTCTTGGCCACATCATCCTGATTGAAGAGCTCTTCTAAAGGTATCAAACCTTTAGGAATAACGTTATCTTTCAGCTGCAACACTTCCATATGATTTACTTGAACATCATCACCATCATCATATTCTACATCAATTGAAGTATCTCTGAACTTCCCCTTACTTTGCAGAAAATCATTAATCTCATCATCATCTTGGAAAACTTGTCAACATCTTTGATTATCCGGGACGGTAGGATGGTGCTTCACATGGATTTCGAACTTATTACTTGAATTGATTGGGATTTTCAAGTTACTTGCTGCCTTAGCAAGTGCATCTGCAATTCCATTTTGAATGCGAGGAATACAAGTCAAAGTATAATCTGAAAACTGCTTCAAAATATCCAGAACAGCATTACGGTAAGCCCACATCCGGGGATGTTTCATTTGATATTCACCCTTTACTTGCTTAATCACCAATTCGGAGTCGCCATAGACTGCAATTCTCTTAGAATTCATCTTTCTAAGAATCTTTAGGCCAGCAATCAGAGCTTCATACTCAGCCTCATTGTTTGAACAATCAAATGCTAATTTGTAAGAACATACCCGTACATTTCTCGGTACCTTGTTTAGAGCGGAAAAAGGAGTGTGTACCCAAATACCAATTCCAGCACCATCATTTCCCACTGCACCATCAAAATCCATGGTCCATAGACCCTCTTCATCATCTTCTAAGTGCCGAAATTGTGCTAGCTCTATTTTTTCTACTTGTTGTCCACTGTCTTTAGCTGATTGCTCGACTGTGCTTTCCGGTTTTTTCTTTTCCTTCTACAAAACTCCTCTGAAATTCTCGGTAATCTCTGGAATATCTTCTGCTTGAACTAACTGACTATCTACATCATTAAAACTATCGGCAAACAAAACAAAAGACTCTAAATATGTATGTACATAATTAATCGGATGATTGACCGGTTTCTCCTTGGTTGTAATCATATACTTCATTTTTTGTTCCCAGTACAACTTTCTCATTTGGCCAAACACGGGAATCGTCGCGTAGGAGAAATCTAATTGTAATGTCCCTTTCAATTTTTCTCCCCAAGATCTGGAAAGCAACATACCAAATCTCGGAGGAATGTCTGCTACAACAACGTCCATCAAAACATTCTTTGTAGGAATCTGATCCAAACTTACAACCAAGTCTTTAATGAGCCCAATACATCTCACTCTGCTAGAATCAAATGAATAAAGATCATGGTACTTCCTGGTAATGTCTAAACCCAACTTCTCCATGATTGCCTTCGGCATAAGATTATGGGAAGCACCGGAATCGAACATGGCATTATGCAATACAAACTCATGCAATCGAAGACTGATATAAAAAGGAGGCACTTCGTTGTCCAGAGACTCACCATCTAAAGCTAGTCCAAATATCAGTTATGATTGATCATCTTCAATATTCACCATATCAGACATGGGATCGAAATTCAAAATTTTGGAAACTTGACCTTTATAACTGTTGTTCTTCATTAGTTCAGTCAAGGGAATGGACACCTTTAATTTAGAAATCTCATTCTCCAAACTAAAGGCTGAAGTCTTTTCAATCTATTTGGCTGGAACATCTTTCTTTTCTGCCTTCTCCCTCGATGTAATTGGTTGATTTGATTTTTCTGCTGATGATGAATTGGTGGCAGTGGGATCAACTAACGCTTTTGCTTTCTTTTGTGCAACAGGTGAATTGTTTTTAGGTGCTGAAACTTCCTTTCTCTTTTGGATTGGATTGACAGGCACATCTCTGTTTCTGAGAGAATATTGCTTCTGCTGGGCTGACAATTCATTCATATAACCTCTCTGATACTCATCCGACTCTTCCTCAATAGCTGCATCATTAGCGAAAATAAAATCCTCATCTCTTTGTACCGCTGAACTTTCTGCATATTCCTCATCTTCAGTGATATAAATGGGCAAATCTTCAGGATTAAAGAAATGATTTTCCTCCCCTACTACATCATCTTCATCATCTGAATCCTGACCAACAAAATTCTGCTGAAGAGGTGTCTTTACTTGTTGTTGGACTGCTGGTTCTTGTGCTCGTTGTTCTCGTTGTTTAATCCTGAATTGGGGCTGCTGCTGACCACGGAAGTTGGGATTTCGAATCTGCAGTTCGGGCTTATAAAGTGTGAGCTTTTCAATCATTCTTTCCACCTTGCGAAGTAGCTGATCTGATGTAGATGTAGAAGCTTCTTCCTTTATCACAACTTTCTTCTCTGCTTTCAATCTAGCTCTCTTGTCATTCAAATTTGCCTCAACACTCACGGAAATCTTCTGCATGTCCTCTAAAGTGGGCGGATCTCTGTCTCATAATGAATAAGCCATCTCCGGATCAAAACTATCTGGGAATTTTAACAAAGCTGATTTCTTAGAAGGCCTCAAATCATTAGGAATAGCATTATAAACCACATTAAATCTGATAATATAATCTTGGACGGACTCACCAGGATTGCGCTTGATCTTGGTATACTCAGAAGTGATTTAAAGTGGATCTTTCTTCATTTCCCACCGATCTAGAAACTGTCTCTGAAGCTCTTCTAATGTATTAATACTTTTGGGCTGCAAAGCTCTGAACCACTTGCGTACCTCAACTCCAAAAGTTTGCACAAACAATCTCATGGAGACATTCTCTTCATCAATTTCATGAAGGTCAAAAAAGTCTGTCATTCTATCAATATGCTACTGAGCGGGCACACTTTAAGGAGTACCATCAAACAAAGGGATTTTACTCTGATAATCAGCGGGCATGGGATCCAAATTCTGGGGCAAGACAAGAGGTGCGAATCTAGCATCCATTGCTCTTGGTAGATTTATAATCTGTCTTGGAGAAACGGGTGAAGTAGGAGCAGTAGATGTACGAGGTGTATGTGGTGGATATGGAGGAGGAACTACTACGAATTTCTGATCAGATATAGATGGTTGCACGGGAATGGTAGGAATGAAGGAAGGTTCAGCGTGAACTTGTGAATCAGAAACAACTGCTGATGGACCAAGAGTTTTAGAAGCAGATTCGATAAACTCAGGAATATTCGTTGCCACAATAGAGTTCTGAATGTTCAGGATGTAACTATCAATGGATCTATTAGCTTGTTCAATCTCAAGATACTTGATAAACTCGGGATTTATGACGGTAGAACCAGTAGCACTTTCAGATTTAGTTTCAAACAACGACAACTCGAATTGATCATCAAACTCAATATCTTCAAGTAACTCAAATACAGTCGGGCATGAATGAGATTTCAACAAAGGGATCACGGGACTTTCTCGACGGAGGATTCTTGAAATCAGATTGGGATTCTCATACACTGGAGGCGGATCAAGATCGGGATTTGATCTAGTATGTCTTCTGGAAGCCAGTGTGTTAATCTATTCAAAAATCAAAGGACAAAACCAATCTATTCAGCCTATCAAATTCTAGACTCAATCACCCAAAAGTCCAGAACGATGTAATATACTGGGGTAATTCACAAGTCAAATGTCACGTTCACAAGCTAAACCGAAGATTGACTGAAGCAGCATTTATCTACTTCCGCTAATGCAAAGCAAAAGCGTTTCGAAAGCTACCTGGCGTAACTTCAGGCTCCGTCTGTAACTTATGAAACAAATGACACCAACAAGCAAACCATTTTCTTCCCAGTATGGTCGCCACTATGTTAGTTCCCAAATCCACCTCAGGCTGAAATAAGGCAGAAAAATTACAATACCAAACCACGCTCAGCCTCGTAGCTGACCCTACGAGGACAGGAGAGGGCTCTCTCCGGGTCAATCTCAATGAAAATATTCAAAGGGGCTTGAAATGACTAAAACAACAACTGATCTTAGGCTAGATAAACAAATAGGAGGGTTTGATTTTTATTTTTAGGGGTTTTTGTTGGAAAAAGGGAAAAACAATTTTGGGCTTGGGGATGAGGCCAAATTCTTGCAGAGTTCAATTTGGGGCAGGGTAGGCAATGAATTTGATGTCTTAGATTCAATGAATGGATAGAAAAGACTGTTGAGGAGATGAAGAGGGCAAGAGAGTGCAAGGATCCTCTTCAAACAGAGGAAAACATATAAAACTAAACAAAATTTTAAGGCAGAGCATCAGCAAACTAATGAATTCTACCTTAGTTACTCATTTGTCTAATTCAGAAGCAAAGAGAAGGGAAATGGCATACATATAACATTAATGAAACTTAAAATAACATGGAGAAAAACATCATCAAAACTCAGAAGCCACAAGGATCCCAACAAGTGCTGAAAAACTCTGGTCTTTCCTTTGCCAAAAACTGAAAATGGATATACAATGAGGTGCCAAACTATTCCCAAGTATCCAACCAGTTCCACCTTTGAAAATGACTCAGAAAATACATGATATAGACCAGCCCAACCCATTCCCATGCCTCTAGGGGTCGAGATCATCCTTCTAGGAGCTGTTTCAACCAATTCTAAACATGGATCTGAAATCTAGGCAGCCAAACAACTTGCCTCTATAGGCTAGGGAACTGATCCATTCACTTAATTTTCACTTTTTAGTGAATGAATCCTCTAGAACAAGTAAAAACATGCCAAATTTACATCATAGCCACAAAATTACATCAATATAGAACAATAATTACATCCAAAACTGAAACTAGTCAAACTAGCCGAATTTTTGAGCTGAAAAGTGAAAATTGGGCAAAATTCCTCTATGCGTCGCGCCAGAAAACTCAATGCGCCGCGCCGCTTTGAGCCTATTTTTGGGGCACTTCCTGAAGTCCAAATTGAGCTCATGATAGCTCGTTGGAAATCCCTGGATGTCTTATATCCAACCCAAGTTGAATTTTTCAATTTGGAGTTCATTTACCCCTCCAAAACGGCAATCTCCCAAGACTGGTTCCTGCTGGTGCAAAAAGTGGCAGAAAGGCCATTTTTGGAGTGTTTTTGACCTTTAAGACCACCCAGAACTTCATGAAATTTCTCAGCCATTCCTGAGAATGCATAATTTACCATAAAAAACCCAAAAATATCAAGTTTTCCTCCAGAAAATGTCACAATCATAAGCGCGCGTCGGGTGGCGCAACGCGTCGGGCGGAAAAACCTGTTTTGCAACCAAAATTTTCAAAAATGACAAAATTTTCTCCAAATTTGCTGAAATTTGGAGTGAAGGTCTCCCATCATGTCTCATGCTCATCCAAGGAAGCTTTGGCCAAGATTCGGAGTGGATCAGGCCTTTTCCAACGTTTCAGTGCTCTCCTCAACCTCGCCTTCAGGATCTTCATCTTGGCTCTGCAAACGTGTGTGCGGGCCCAATAGTGGTTCTTCATATGTCTGAGCATGTCCTTTTCCCTATTGGCCTTCGCCAAGAGCTTCTCCAGATAAATATTGACTCTCGTAAGGCAAGTCTCTCGCTGAAATGGTGTCATGTCACCTGGTCTCTTACGGGCTAATTCCCGGTCTTCACGGATTCTCTGCAGCTCCATGAGTGTGTGCTGATCCTCCAGTTGTTTATTCCGCTGCTCCAAGTAATTTATAACTTACTGAGCTCTCTGCAATTTCTCGTTCAGTGTGTCGATCTCAGCTTTTTTCTCCTGGATGATTTCTTTCAGCTTTGAGCTGGGAGAGCTCGAATCAACATCGATGAGTATAAAATCAGTGTCTTGGCCTCCTGAAGGGCCCTCATCGTGCATAGGTCTCTTGCCTCGGTCATGTACCTATGTTGATGTATAAGGCGAGACCCCTTCCACGCCATGTGGAGATAGTACTCGTGTTGTTGTCGAAGGTAACGAGACCCCTTCCACCCTGGGCGGAGATAGTACTCGTCGTGATGCTGCAAATAAAGCTCTGGTACCTCTCTGATAGGTAACACACACTGGAACACTGATAGGCTCTATCTCAGGAACCTCAAACTGATGCGAAGGCTCACCTGTATCATGAAAAATCTCTGGAGGAGGCTGAGGGGCTGTAAAGAAGTCACGAGAAATGAACTCATCCCATGCGATGCCCTGCAATCCAAGATGATGTAATACAATGATTTTAATGAGCGCATAATGATAAATGTTGTTATGTTGCTTCTCTGGAGTCTTCTTCTGCACAAGGGTAGTCATCCGCTCTATGTTTCAGCACATGAAGTATGGAATATTCATCAGTCGCACTCTCATGAAATGCATCAAAAGTCTGATATGGTATGCATAAAGGCGTGAGAATCTACCCTCACAGCTGAAGTATCTAATGATGATTTTCATTAATGGCGCATAGGACTCCTTCAGAAACCGGAACAGGAATACCCTGCTGAGCTGCCTCATATAACCAGGCCTGATGTAAGGTTCATAATATGCTCTATCCAGCTGCTATCTCTTATTCCACTCCTCACCTATGTTTGGTATCCCAGTTGCCTCAGAGATGGTCTCTGGTGTCAAGGTGAAGTTCACTCCAGCAAGGTTTACATGACCATCACACAAATGTAGGACAAATAAGCGAACTAACTCTTGATGGTGTTGAATCTGAGATATCATCTCACAATACCGAAAACATGAATGTTGCTGAAAGCATGCCATTGCAAGCGGGCAGGCCTGCAATTGAGCCAAAGAAGTGGGCTCCTCCCTGACGTGCCTGCCACTTTTATGAGACCTCCTCGGTACATTTATCTCGGTGGTTGAGTCACTGTCCTGCTCATATCCCTGCTCATATGATGAATTTGTCTCTGACATGATGCTGAAAACAAGGTGTTTGAAAAATATGTGATGATATATGTATGGTGAAAACAAGAGTTTGGTGTATGTTTTAATGCCAAATGTGCCAAGTATGAAATGAGGGACTATGAGGAAATATTACAGTGGGAAAAAGGACTGTCAAGTGAGATTTAAGTATGAGGACAGTCACTGTTTGGGGGACTTAGGGATTTGGGGATTTATAAGTGATGTGGAGAAAGGGATAAGTATAGGGAATAAGAGGATTTGGTATAGTGAAATGGAAATGGAATGATATGAGTAGCTTAGGATGAAAGGGAATGGGGAAGGATAGTGACAATAGTGTAACAGTGGTGGGAAACACAAGTGAAAATGGAATGAGAGTGTTTTGGCACCAAAGTCAAGTTTTGACACCCAATTTCAAACCCTAGGAGCAAATTTTGATATGGATATAGGGTTATATTTTCACCATTTAAACTCTTGAATTCCTCCTTCCAAATAGCACCCAACAGGAGTTAAAATCAAATGGAAAAGGCGCACAACTTACTTGGATCAAAAGAGTTGATTCGGTTTGAAGAATTGAGAAGCACTGATGAAATTTTGGGCTTGAAGGCTCTGTGCGCCGCGAACAAACCTAATGCGCCGCATCGTGTGGCTGCGCCGCGCCCGTTGGAAATTACACTATGAATCTCAGCTCTATGCGCCGCGCTCTGTGGGTGTGTCGTGCCCTATTCCAATGCGCCACGCTCAATTCAATCACACAGTCGGCCCTTTAAAATCAATGTTTCGTCCCTCCAAACTTCAACATCGACTTTTCTCTTGGATTTTCTGAATATATCTTGATGCAAATGAATTAATAACTTTGAGAAATATCTTATAAAGAGATGGTTTTAATTTTTGCTTCTCAAAACCCATTTTTTAATGTTATTGACTTTGGCACTTTTTGCATTTAATACAACTTCTGTCTTTTTGTTTCCTCACTGACTTTCTGAGCTTGAATGATGAAATTGGTTGATTTTTGCAGGGATGGTGGCATTGAACTTCGAAAAAGGAAGACCAAAGTTTGCTTTTGAAGTACTTCATGGCGGAAAACTTTTTAAATACATATTTATTACAAAAAACAAATTTGACAATTTCTTCTTCAAAACAGAGTTTTGAAGAAGAAACATCCTCGAGCATATTTGACGATGAAAATATTGAAATGAAAACTAATTGAAAACATCCTCATGGCCTGCGGGCATTGTTTAATATTTCTGAAGACCAAACCCTAGACCTAGAAACTAAAATGACTCTTTTTTGACCAAAATAGCATCTATGACTGTAAATGACGTGAAATGAACTTTGATGAATTTTGAGAAATTTTGACCAACCCAGCAGGTACAAACATGAGGGAAAATGAGAGAACAAAGCCCTTCCGTCAGATAATGGCATGCCCCTAACGGAATGCAAATGAACGAGCGAAATGAGACACCTAAAAATGAAATGCAATAAGAGAAATGATCTCTGACGGAGGGATGTAAAGACCGACTCTAACACTGACAATAGTCCTATGTTGTCAGAAGCATTTGGTACACAATACAGCAGACCTAAATTCATTTGATCTGTTTGATCAGTTCACCAGGATGTTGCAGAGGTATTACAGCAAGTACATAAAAAACATACCTGGAGTAAATTTGCAGCCTGACGAAGACCACCCTTTCATCCAAAGAGTACTGAAAATAAATGCCCATAATTTAAAATAGAATGGGGCCTCGGCCCTCTTCCTCTTCTGAGTTTTAATGCTACATTTAGTTTTCCATCTACCCCCTCAGCCTCTTTTTTAGCTATAAGATTCATGAAAAAACTCATTGTAAAGGTTGTTGATCGGATATCTGTGAATTGCAAGTTGTTTCTCTTGAGACATGTTCTTTGTGTAAAGTTGTAAGATAGGCTGAGGAAGATGTTTTCAGACTGAATATCAAGCTATTGGTAATGTTGTACTTGACTGGTGTTGCTCTTTAATATGAAAAGCACATTTCTTTGGATCCTGATTTAAAGCAACGGTGATGTTTTTCTGTCTTTGTCTATGTTTTCCATTTTATTTCATTTCAGTTCATTTCTTCTGGCATGCATCAGAAATCTGGCATAGGATTTACCTTTGTTAGGTACCCTATGTTTCTGCTCTCCCTGTCTTCAATGTTTTCTGCTGTATGTGTTATCTGAGGATTGATTTCAAGCTAATTTAACTAGTGTACTGGTCAGATATATTGCTAGCTGATGTATGAATTAATGAATCTGTTCTTAGATGTGCTTGGCAGGTTTTAATTGAATGA